>JAQFYE010000909.1:0-27910 GCA_034694305.1 Protaphorura glebata | reverse complement strand
TTTGATTTGGTTGTTACGGGAGACAGCAGTGAGACCTCCCGGAAAAGGAAATCACCTTGTCTACTCTTCCTGGTATTATCAGTCCAAGTGTTAACTGTGAACTCAACTGTGGGTGAGTATTATGCAGCAATAACGCTAACATTCACATTGAATATAGTATAAAGACATAGCACGAGTTCACACCTCCAGTCGTCATGGTAACTAAAACCGGATTGAAGCATGCCATGATGTGCCCTCAGGGTGTGAATGAATAGGACAGTACAGGTGGATAATTAGTAATTCCGCAAATGGAAATCATTTTCGTATATAACCTTAACACGACATGATGAAAGCATGATGAGGTAGAGGGCAAACTGAGACAGATTTATTGTGTGCCACCTGACATCTAGCACTAACGTTATTTGCTCGCGGCTTGTTGAATCGTGTGAAACAAAGAGCGTTCGCGCTTACTTATATTTCACACTTCGCAAAATTAATTAATTTGAGGAATATAATGGAGGTCACGTGGTTTTTGCAACAAATGCTATTTGTCTGTGGCTTGTATAACGCCAAAACCCAAAGTTCTTGATGATTTTCACTGAGAATTAACTGACTAGTAAATATATATTACGTTGTTACTGAAATACAGTGTAAGGAAATGAACGACGAAGCTCGGGCATAATTAAAAATAGAGAAATCAGGGTACGGTTTATTTGAGCGAGCGCAGTGCGGTGGTGATGTACGAAATGTGCGATTACTAGTCATTTGACTTTAATTCAATGTCCTCCCTTTGTGGAAATTTCAATTAACTCACACTATTCACGCGATTTTAATTATTCCCTCAAATGAAGAGTGGGTTATGTTCAGAATGAGACAAAGTTTCTGTTTTTGTGGTACTGTAGCTATTCATGCTCTGACTGGTATCATTTATATGACATCGTGATAATTAGCACGCTTCTAGACTCAGACCCAGACATTTGTTGGTTGGTAGTTAGTGCTGTTCATTTTTTTATTTTGAGGAAGGACGAGAAACATGAGATTGGCCTGGAACTACTGGATAGAAAAGCCTTGGGGTCGTAACTAAATCATAGTGCGGGAGAGCGGTGTAATATGACTATATCACTTCAAACCTGACTTCTTTTATGACCTCGGCTCTGTGATTTCCAAATTTTTTCCTTAAATGAAACATTTTATTCAGTGTTGACTTCTACTTTGTCCAACCCTAGGAGTGTATCTCATTTCTGGCATTGTGTTTATAAATAGAAATCTTAAATGCGACATCCTGTATTTTCTCAAACTCTTTTTCAGAAAATCAAAAACTAAAAGCAATTCTAATTTTACTTAATTATATTATTGACATAGTTTTACTTCTGGTTTTCTTTCTTTAAGATTTACGAACACTTCGATTCCACGAAAATTCTTTTTGAGATTTTCTGACCCCACGAGAAAAAACTTATTACTATCCCAGGCTTTGAGATAATTTGTAGTTTTCCATTTTTTACCCTGGCAGACTAACTGGATACAATTATTGCTAGCGTTTCGAGGTCACAAGTAGCTATCTACCAAACGTATTTAAAAAGTTATACCCATATAATTATGTAATCATCTTTCCATGATTATCCATACACTAGTATGTACGTATTAATTTAGACAACTTTAGCCTTGAGCCAAGTGGCTGTATGTCCTTCCCCCTTGGACTTCCTTAACTGTCAAATTATCATTATCCATTCTCTGAGTATGCTAGGCGCCATGACTATGACTCTAATTTAGAAATTAGCAAATATTAATCCAAAGTCAACCACCGTATATACAAAATGCTCACACATACTTCATGGTAATTTTTTGAATGTATTTTTAGTCCGAAAAGAGGAATCACCTCTTCGGATAACATCATGTTTACTTGTAAGTACACTTGGTGGGTTGAGAACTCTTTCAGTCATTCATCAGTTTGTTGGGCGGCATAATAGAAATGGAAGGCTGCTCATGGTTCGGTCATCGAACCTCATGAACGGACTCAAGAAAACCTTATTTGCAATCTAAGGTGAACTAACTTACCCACCTTGACGCCATCGCTGTACCGATGCCTAACTCGCAAAAACCACTTCTCTACATACATACATGTCGTAGTCCATTCGTAAAATTAGGCCAGGCTTTGATTTGAAGAACTAATACGTTTAGAAATCCATTTAGAATACTTCTTTGCAAATCGTACTCCATTCTGTCCAGTACTGTCCGTAAAATATGCAAGTCGGATAAAATTGAAGAGACCAACATAGCATAATGTTCCAGAATACTGAACAAATCTGTACTTTGACTTTTGCGAACATGACATTTTGTCGATGGGCTACAACACACTCGGACAATAGTTTTTTCCATAATTTTCTGAGCAAAAGAGTTAGAAGAATAGAATTGACTTGAGCCATGCGAAAGAATTCCCTCTGAGAAACCGCAAACCTGGTACGGTACCTTAGACGGTTCTGTTCGAGTTTACAAGGAACGGTATTGAAATGTAAGGTACAAATTGACCAGAAACTCTCAGAATTAGTCGACTCAGATAATCCGAATTTTGCATTCGAATATTCTCCCGTGTTAGCCAGGAAAGCCAGACAAAGATTCTGCGGATAGAAGAAAAACTCTATGGGATACGATGTCTACACAGACGTTCATATATGAGCTAAATAGTGAAAGCCTTGCTGACGTTCCAGGAAATTTTGTCACTTTCTTGCAAAACTTTAGGCGGTTCTGCCACTCCATCCTGTCACGTCTAGATAATACGACGTACTTTATCTTGACTCGAGTTTCTTTCCACTTCTAAATCAGTAGACTGAACGTTTTGGAGTGAAGGAAATTTTCAGCCATTATTTCAATCTAATCTTGGGGTTCTAGTCCATAGAACCAAACTTTCAGATTATTCAGGATACTAATACCCCGTCTCATCTAATCCTAACCACAATTTCGATACATCTTGTCCCCGCAAGTACAACGTACGGCGAACTACGAATAATGCCTGGGCTAATTTTCCGACGAAACTCATCGAAGGTCTGAATCAACGACTAACGAATAGGGTTCAATTTCTGGCACATTGAGTGGGCAAACGCAGAAATACAAAAATTGCTAAAGTTGTTTTTCGGACGAACAGCCTTGTTATTAGGGATTTATGGTTCTGACCATTTATACTACTGTGTATTATTGGTACATGTAGATTTTCATGCAATTCCATTTCTGTAATGTCCAACGCTTGTTCTTGTCCCGAATAAATCAAACCCGCTTTTCGATACCTACTTTAGTTGGCAGAATAGTTAGTTGACTTATTCAGGGGCCGTTCAACTTGATAGTTTTGATGTTTCTATGTTCATTCGTGAGTGACGACAATATAGGGAGTAGAATCGTCAACCGCCGTCGCAACTAAATACAATTTCTCTGAGTGAGTCATAAAAGAGAATTGATTCTAAAAAATTATCATCCATGGAACTAGTCATATTCAGTTTCCAAGAATCATAGGAGAAAAGGTCATTGTTCTGCCCACCTAGGACTGATTACTGAAATGACCGACTAATAAAAAAGTGAAAGCCATGCCCAAAGCCACTTATTTCCATTCCAAACCTTTCTCCGCAGTTTAGACGAATAATTAATTAACCTTTTACTCGGAAAACAAGTGGTTATCTCTGTTCCGTTTCGGTTGCTAAAGTGTTTGTAACCCGGACCTCCGCTTCGTGCGTTTTATCGTCTTTTCAATCTTTCTGGGACTCAATGAACTCCTGTCCCGAAAGTTATGGAAATTCATTAAAGTTAAGATTAAAATTCAATAGAAAAGCTTTTGTTTAATAAATAAAGTCTCCGGAATGGGTGTTGTCGAAATGTGTGCCAAAGAGCTATTTACTGCATCTTAATCTGACCAGAGGTATGCTGGAATTCAGCCGAGTCAAGTCGAAGCGTAGAATTGTTATTCTGGGCCAACTACACAATAACACATTATGTGCGTCCTATATATCCGCTTTAAATAATAATGGTAATAATAGTGAGTGACCCCGTTTGAGTTCAAGTATTATTTATTTAATACATCAGAATAAAATAGAAATGTTGGTGGCGATTATGCAAAAAAAGGTCAATTCTTGTGTATCAACAAACCTTCAGTTCATTCCACTCCACATGGCCAAACCAAAACAGTGGTTGTTCTCGATATCAATTTCATAGCATGAAAATGTACCAATAGTTGCGATTGCTTTCACAATTACTGAAATGGTGAAAGAGGTCCGAAAATTGATGATTCTTGTATCAGCATATAAATTTAAAATACTTGACGAAGCCCAGGAATTAAATTACGTTTCAAGGATCTGTTAGAAGTAATCACTTCAGAATTACGACCGCTACGCACGGTACGCTATGAGAACATACAACATGATCATTTCTACGTGCTAAATTTAAATCAAAGCATGTTCTTCCTGAGCCGGACTGATTACAATAGATCTCTATATAAAATCCTCAAATCCCAACCCTTCTTCCTACTCAAGACACGCACTCAAATAATACTTAACATGTGGATTTAATGTCCACCGTATTATGCAGTTTCAATGTTTATTTCTAGAATTGAATCTCTCCGCATCGTATTTGCAAATTTGTATGACGTTTTTTGTCACATTGGCCGACAACTTAAATGAAAAGGTGGTAGCGGTTGCCGCAATTTACATTGCAATCAACATTCCAGATGTATACAAAGTTATTTAAAATAACGTAGTTAGTTAGGATTAAAACCTTACAAGCCGTTCGCCTTGAGGAATTAATTTTATTCAACTATGTATACCATGCTCAACATCAACCGTCCATTGCATTCAAATTTCACTTCGTACAAATTAATGCGTAGTTTTTATTATCCTACCTCCAGGATTATTATTATCGGAAACCAAAGACCTTCTCTATGAATTCAAACGTTTTGATACCCTGGTCTAAATTACGTTCTACAATGTAGGGATAGAATGAAAATAGAGTAAACGTAACACCTTGTACATAAACTTTAAATCTAATTGAAAGTAATCCCCGTGACTAGACTAATGGTACTATTAAGACCTTGAGGCAATTCATCCATCTTTTTTACGCCTCTTTTTCAATTTTGCCGCTCAAAGGAAGTTGTTGAGGCCCAAAAGCCGCCGGCCAAGTTGGTTTGTCTCCGCATTTCTCCATTAGGAAAATACACAAGCGCGAATTTTTTTTTTCACGTATAAAAGAGTCAACAATTCTACTGACTATGTAGTGGTAATATGCCTTCGTATTCTACAAACAAATACTATCTTTCGGCCCAACGTTATGATAACCTTGGCCGAAATGAATGGATGTGTAGTGAAGTGACTCGAGAATCGTCCCAAGCCAAACAAGACTCCTGTTTTGCTCATTGCACAACTAAAATTTTGTATTCTTTATTAGTCAAACCTGGTCTCAAACTTATCACACCTTTTTATACGTGACCATATGTGTTGATATCATGTACCGTAGGATTTGTAACTCTCTTGTCATTTTGCAACGATTTTACTCCACCTTTGTGGTAGTACTATTTTTACTGAGATTTTAACAACTTAATATTAGTATTACTTCGGTGTAGGATTTGGTGACACATATTAGAAGGTAAAGTGGACAAGTCTACATATGGCTCAGAAATTCTTAATGAAAATCATGTGCAATTAAAATAATGTCGAGACCGTTTTCTATATGCCATTCATTAAATCGAATAAAGTACCATACCATAGATTTGATTCAATGAAGTTTTTAATTCATGGATATCTTTTGTAGAACCAATTATCGTGAGGTTTATAGCAAAAAGTGCATTTGCATATAAAAAGAATCGTTGGAGTCTAAATATCAACAAAAGCTCCTGAAAGCAAAAATTGGCTTCCAAAAGCTCCCACCATGTTGAAATATGTAAACTAGACTAAACACGTTAATGGACACGTTAAAATATTTCTCCAGTTTTCTAGGGCAATGCTGATAAAGGTAGAAACTGCAAATAAACTGCTCTTCGACCCAATGTTGATTCGCAGTAATAATTCACTTTATTAAATTTGCACTTGAACCAAGTTAACAGAAAGCAACATATGCGTGGGTCGACATAGAGTGTTGATATACGGAAAACATTCAACTGAATAGAAATATCGATCTTTCTCATCAGGAACTTTCCTCTTAAACTTGTATGAATGTACGTACGAATCATCATTAATTTTTGAGCTTCTTCTTCCAATCCACCCTACGTAGTTTATGTCACAAAAATGAACACACCAATTCGATGACGATATTAAAAATCAAATCCGCCCCATGAGTTAACTTGATTAAAGAAGCAAAAGTGCCATGCCAGTTCACACATTTCATTGTATGCAAAGTTCTGATGAAAGAGAGAGAGAGAGTTTAAGAGATTTAAGTCAAGATTACGAACGTATTCTCTAAAATGTGACAATTTCAGATGTACTCATTTTGAATGGATTTTATCATTTCTTGACTTCCGTGTAAATGTGTCACAGGCGCACATACACGTGTGAGGATATTTCTTACACAACATGAATGATGCGTAGAAATTGTTATCAATGATATTCTCAAATTCTATGTATATTTCTACTCCTGCACTTGATTTGATTGAAACATGAATTCTTTTTTTACAATACATGTGATGATGTAAAAAGTAAAAGTTACACGGAATTGTGACAGAGAAGAAGCTGAAAATCTCACACAACTGTTGAGTCCAAGTTTAACATGGAGTCGGCCATAAAAAAAGGTAAGTTTGACAACAATTTAGGCAGGTATGTGGACTTGGCAGTACTGAAATGTATGTCGTTATATTTGAGGCTGTGCTTTATGTGTCTCACATAAAATTCAATAAGAGTCTGCAAATGTTCACTGAGTGTACTCTAGTGAAAAGAAAAAAAAATCTTGTAGTATGTAATATGTTTTGTTGGACTTTTGAAGTCTGTCGTCTATTCTATTTTTATAGAGAAATAAACTTCCTAACTTTTAAACTTCATGAATTTTATCATTCGTTCAAACCAGTCAGTGAGTCGATCATGATTGCTTTACAACCGAAACCAAACCAAAAGAACCAAACTGCGCGAGAAAAATTCCCACTCAGGAGCAGCGCGATGGAACAGCGCATGCAAGATGACTTTCCTCAAATAAAAAGTAAAATTTTACACGGTGTCATCTCTTTTTTATTTCTTTTCGCTTAAACCATAAAATTATATAGACAATTGTGAATTTCTTTAACGACGCCGACCAATCCTTCCAGGCGGACGAAATAGAAAATAAAAGAATTTTTAAACTACAAAGAAAAGATTGAAACACTACACCAGCAATCAATGTCACTTTTCTACCACACACAGACGAAATAAATACTTTTCTGACCCTTGTGTAGCCTTTAGTTTTTTTTAAACTTAGCATTTAGTGTTCAGGAAAACCTGCTAAACCACCTCCAATACCATGATCATCTTCGTCCACGGGCATGCATGAATGCATGATGAGAAAATCTCACAAACAATAGAATCAGAGGTAGTAACAGAATAAACCAAAAAATTATGCTTATGGCAAAATAACAACATAAAGAAGCAGTAACTTTTGCTTTTACCTCATCTCGTGTTGCCGGGTTGGTCAAAAGTACATTCTAAATAAGTTTTACACACTTGTTGGTGTTCTGGACAGAATTCTAAATCATTGGTTACTTTTGACCCACCCTACAAAGTGCACGCGATTAATGAATATACCCTTCTTCATTAATTCGTCCTGGCAAGAAAGATTATTTGTCTTCAGGTTTTGTAAACACGCCGCATAATAAAGTTGGACTTTAAATTTTTTCCCCGTAAAATCTCACAAATTCCACATTAGAGAACAAACACTACCTCTGGGAATGAATAAAGTGCGTAGTGCGTAGCCAGCACGAATCTTAAAATTAAATCTTGAGAGTTCTTGGTGGAACGTGGAATTACTTTTGCGTGCCTGGCGATGAAAGGAAACAATGCAATTGAATGGGCATGCAAAAAAATGCATGTAAGATTATGATGGATTCACACATACGAGAACGGCGTCTTGTCTTGATTTGATAGAGAAACAAAGTTCAAATTCACTATGCCGTACTCTACCGAAACCTTCCTGGACACTAATCAAGCAGAAACAAATTCAAGTCTCGTATATTTTTTCTCATAATTCCAGACAATGTTCATTTCATTTACCGTGACTTCCCTTTTTATTTCATTCCCATGCTTCAATGAATCCTATTCCTAACCATTTTTATTTTTTAACCTTGGCCTTTTAACTTATTCCGTATCTTTTCTTTCACAAAACTTACACAGATGGATTTGATCTCCACGATCATGCATGCTCAGAATTTTACTTTAACCGTGGTTTCGGAACACACAGCTAGTTTCTCACAATTTCACAATTACTTGAGGAAAGATGTGTGAAGTGTTAGGTATACATTTTAGCCACAGCTTAAGGTGTTTCATGTTTGTTTTTGGGTGGGAGGGGCTCAGAAACTGAAAGGGGTCAATTCGCTTGGAGATTGTAAATAATTACACTATTTCCACGTTGACCTGTCATTTTGAACATTCGACATCAAATTGTAGTCGGAATTTGGGTAAATATAGTCCTGGCAGTATTGATTTTAGTCTGGCATTAATTCGGAGTTCAGAGGGGCGTCAGCGTCGTCATTATTAATTTTGTTTTAAATTTTCGCGCACAGTTTCCTGAAATTATAACTTTCAAAGTGGAAAGGAAAAAAATTAAACTCGAACCATTCAATGAGTAAGTAGTGCCGCAAAAAAACAGGATAACGCTGCTTCGGGTGCTATCTTTCCGGCGCACATAGTTTCAGAAACCTAATTTTTGTTAACTGGAATGTTCTTCAAACATGTAGGGTCGAGAATGAAAATATTATATACGAAACACCCTGCAATGTTATAACAACCCTGATACTTACGCCGAGTTCAATGACCTCAGGGTAGTCACGGACACATCAGGTATAATATTCATGTGCATACCATCCCAAGTAATTCACACTTCCTACTCTTCTTGACAGGAAGTCACACAGTCTGAGGAATATATATATTTTGTAAAACCTCTACCTATGTTTATGATTAACTTCAAGATAAAGAAATGACAACGTCAAAATTGCATTGAGACGGTTTCTGAAATCCCAGTGAAGTGGTGAAATTTCAATTCTCCAAAAACTGGAAATGCCTTCCTTCCGCCATATCACACCACTTCTAAATTAATTCGGACAGTGATGGCTGTGTAATTTTGTTTCACGTCTGTCTCTCTTACACTAAAGTAAGACAGACAGATAGAAATCACGCGTCCAGCTCATTTCAAAGACCCGTGTGTACGGTGGATAAAAGGATAAAAGTACGAAAACTCACACTTCGAGTATACAGTACTTCAGTGAACCAGTAACTATAGTAAATTGAATACCAGGGGTGTGAGTGTGACTGGCTCCCAGAATTGATCATGGAAAGTTGTACTTTCAGGAATAAAAAGAACCGCAATGAGCCAGATGCAACTTATATTTTCTAGTATAAAGCCCTTATTTCTGGATACGTAAATAAACCGTTTGGTCTCCCCCAATTCCCTATGCAAACTGAGTGGAAAACTCGATTCCATTATATTCTGGTCTGCTTGACATCGATCAACAGCTAATCATAATGTCTCGCCGCAGAATAAATTAAACAAACATTTTACAGACTTGCATTGCAATATTGCATTTCGCGCAATAATTCTGTAAAACGTTCTACTTCCAGCACGGCTTTTACTCAAATTTATACTATTATTGTGTATTACATACAGCTCTGGAAAATAGAGAAGGTCAACTCTGAATTCTGAATGAGCGAGAAATTATTATTTTCCACACGTGCCTACGTACTGAAATGTATCGTCAACATGTTTACTTTGACCTGTACGATTATTCCTGGGTTGATTTAAAATATTTGAACATTATGGTACTGTAGGATGCAAGTAAAGTAGCAGGGATATTTGTTAAGTCGATCAACACCTTATAATAATGATTACAGATCTCACAATTTGATTTAAACAGACGAGTTTTAAAACCGACCGTCTCTGATATCAATAATTGACACCAAAATGCCAGGGTGTTTGTTATGTTAGGTAGAAATGAAAAACATAAGCAAGGGTCACTTCGTGTCTGGTCACCCGTCATTACGGAAGTCGTGGCTGAGTTAAAAATTATAAAATCCGGGTCGCAGGTCTGTGACCAACTTGGGAATCACTCTTAAATCCCGAGTACCATATGTTGAGCCGTATGTGGAAAAGTGGATCTAGATTGGTATGGATGTATTTATATTTTGTGATGTTATGCTTGACAAGCACACAAGGATGGATGTGTATACATGAAGTGCGGTATGAATAGCTAGGAAATGGAATTGTAATGGGTAATGGGTAAATGGTAGTACGCACCAGTCCATATAGATCACTGAAAGTAGGTCACTGGATGTGAACATTTGTTTTGTTTTATGTCACCCATTACAAGCGTCCATTCTATCCTCACCTTTTTTTCTGGGAGAAAACTTACATTCTACTCCGTAGTATTATTCCATTTCATAAGGACTAGTCGTCGTGGTTTTGTAGTACTTCAAGCCTGACTGAACCGAAGAAGGAGAAAGGAAGACGAGTACCTTGGAGACAAGGGTTAGTGAAAGCAGAATAAATTACCATGGAAAAACCAAAAAACATGGTTAGGTTAGAACGTAGACACATGCACCCACCCAGTGCTCCTACTTTTCTCATTTTTGTATTTTCCACCAAAAACTTTTTCCTTTCTCCTCGTGCGCGTCCTCCTTTCAATATTTACATTTACATTATATGTACCAGGTATCGTTGGAGTAAAATGAGCAAGGAACGAACTCATTTCAATCTCCTGTCAAACTCTAATCTCTCAAACTGCATAAAGTCTAGTATGTACTCATTAGAACAGAACAGAGCCGAAACCTGGTACAATGGTAGAACTGAACACTATGTCCATATCGGCACTGTTTATCCACCGTCGACCTAGCTAGCGTCGTCATGAGCAAAAGTAAAGTCGGTCACCCACGTGTCAGGAGGAAAGCCCTGCATGGAATGGACTGCTGAGAGTATTACGAATACGAATCAAGCACCGGAGTTAAAGAAGCAAAAGCTCAAGCTAGTCAGCTAGTGTCTTTGACCCAAACTGTGATGTAAAACCTCCTTATAACGTACATAACCGGGGTAGAAAATAAATATTTTATATTGAGAGTGCGTTATAACCAAAATCAATTCACGGGACTAAAGCGAGAGTAAATTATATCCGAGATACGTTATAATGAAGTTTTACAGTACTTTTGAAAAGACCGATATATGGATACAAAAGATTAGAGCCCAGAAATACGAAACCAACCGGGAAGTAGACGTAGGGTGTGAAAGTATGTCCATTCTCCGGACTAGGATAAGTACACAGATGTTATTTAAGCTAAACCTTCCTTAAGTTAAGCTTAGTTTAGACATAAGTACACTTTGGTGGGGGCAATTTCTAACATTTATGATGTTTAGGTAAGGTATATCTAAATCCTGATGCTGGTTTTTTGCTTTACCAGGTCTGACCTAGTTTGAGGTTAAACCCCGTGGAGTGTCATCAGACTCAACGAAAAATAATCAAGATGTATACAAAAGTTCAGTTCAAGCAAACCTGGCGAAATGATTTGCATACAGAAATTGGGATTTGGCAAAAAATGAAAATTCAAAACTCCAATGAAGCCATACATTTAAATAAAATCCAGTCTTCAGTAATAAGAATAATGCCAGAACTTTGTCCAGCAGAAAGTTTACAGAAAACGCGAAATTGTAATGTAAGTCGGGTCAAACTTTTGTTTTAACGAGTCCAGCGACATTCTACTTGTTTTCTTTACTAATTTTATTTGTCCGTGCGAAAATGCACCACGCGTATGCCAATGATATTTGTCGGAGTTTTACGGTACATAGTTAGTGAACAGTGACGGCTGGTTTCCGAGCGCAACTGCTAAATTAATATATATAATTTCTATAAAGCATAATTTGATGTCATCATGAAAGTTTTTCTTTGATCATTCTGATTTCTTCTATTCTAATTAAGCTATCTTCCACTCAAGTACTTGTGACTACCACTGCCAGCCGACACGGAAAATACTAATAATCGTCTTCGTGGCAGAACTGGCTTCTTTCCATGACTAAGGAAGTTGTTGTCATGAACGTTTGCCTCGGATCAATAGCCTGAAAGTCACCTCTAGTTGGGTCTATAGCGTTCCAGTCGTCAGGTGACAACAAATGCAGTATCCATGCACAGAATTCAGAAACATTTTTACACTTTAGTTGTGCAAAACTTATAATTGCAACCTACAGAGCAATAAACGAGAGTCGGGGATCATAACTTTCAGCGT
The DNA here is from genome assembly GCA_034694305.1 of Protaphorura glebata. Classification (NCBI taxonomy): domain Eukaryota; kingdom Metazoa; phylum Arthropoda; class Collembola; order Poduromorpha; family Onychiuridae; genus Protaphorura; species Protaphorura glebata. The sequence continues at coordinate 15,524 of JAQFYE010000909.1, read as the reverse complement.
GGGTATTAATTTGAATTAATGCTCTGATTTGTCTGGTTTGTTATAAATTGAATCAAAAGGCCAGACTGACAATTAAGCAATGGAACGTGTTCACTTGGGAATAGCAGAATTTCTTCATGTAATCTCTCAAGTCGTCATTTCTCATCATGTTAGTTCATCGTGTGAGTGACAACGTTCTAGCTCTAGCGAGCCCTGGAATGAGTTCTATGCTAATAATTATTGCAACTAAAGACTCACATATATCTTTTTCAATTCACAGTATAAAAGCACTTCAAATGTACCTGAATTCTTCAAAGTCTACACGGAGAAAGAGCTTTTGCCGTTAATTGGGAAATAATTTCCACCTCATTCAGAGTCCTTCAAAAAACGGCGGATGAATCAAAGTTCATGTATGGCGACAAAATCTTTGCCTTCTTGACCAGAACAATTTGGTAACCTGGAAAGGATCCCCAAGATTCAACTCTTAGGTTTAATAGTGTTCATAGAAGCCTACAAACAGAGTTGAACTCCTAGCACCTATTTAATTTACAATTTCATTTACCACCTTTCTGTCCTGCGGGATTTGTGCACGTGGCCAATCCAGACCAGTGGTGTCAGTGTCGTGTCATGTCATGTCGTGCATGAGGCTGAGCTAAACCCTAGATGAGCAGTGATCTTAGAACAAGGGCTAATGCCTCATGACAGCTCCCAAGCCCTTGGCCACAACTGGAGGTGGCATCATAGTCAAAACTATACGGTCTGGCCGTCATAGCAAAAACTCTCTATCGATCTCATTGCGTTCCTCTAATGCACCCAAATGCCGAATGTGTCCCAGGCAAGAAGTTATATTAGGTAACAAAAGGTCCATCTCTTCATGTTTTGGTGGAGTAACTAGGAATGGAAGGTCATAAACTTTGTTTATTATATGTACGGGGCCTAAAAAATCGCTCTAGGTCAACTTAACGGTACCAAAACTACTAAATTTATTGCGAGCCTTGATGTAGTGTAGATAAAATATGATACTTTATGGCACTTCCTTGTATAAAAAACATTTCAGGGTATCATCAAATACCAGTTGTATTTTGGAGTTTTCTAACTTATTTTCAAAATTATTTATGTCATGCTGTCCTCGTGTTTCAAACTATGTAGTTTAATAAAAATAAATAATAATAGATCCTGTCTTCCTTCGACGATTGTCCTGTCTTCCAGACACTTGATAGTTATGTACAAAAAGTTTGCGTTGAACTTGAAGCAATAACCGACCAATGACAACATTTTGCCCGGAACATGCAGAAATGAACGTGAACTCAAGCCAGTAACCATTTTTCGGTTGGGCCCACAAAATTCTACTACAAACTACTCTGCTTGCCTTTCAAGTTTCTACTACGCAGTTTTTGGCACACAAACCAGCAAAAGAAAGAGAAGGTTTAATGCATATATATTACGCCGTATAACTTTGGTTGATCATATAGCCCTAGACAAACTAGAAGTAGAAACACCAGCTGATGGACTAGCTAGCTTAGCTCCAGTTCTAAGTAGCCAAACCCATTCATGACTTCCAAAGACCATAATATTAATTGGGAACAAACTATCCATTGTATCCATTCTGATATTGTGCTTTGTGGGTGGTTAATTTTAAAATTTAATGATCCAGAAGCGCAACCCTATTGTCATTAGTCCATGCATGACCAACAGCCAGTACAAATTAAACATTTGTTGGTTTATTTCATTTCATTCCGTCTTTGCTTGCATAATCCAAAATAAAGCCTAGCCAAGCATTGCGTCACAGTTCCCTGGTCGTCGTAAATCATTACACTCAACGATGTCCATTCCCAACAACACGACACCTCCTCATGAAATTCCTATTATGGATTCTTGATTTGCACCTAGCAGGTAACAACTCTCCCCTTTTTGGAAATATTAAAAATGATTTTTGATTCGCGCATGGAAAATATAAAAATGAACAGGAATTCCTGAATAAATTTCGTTGACTTGGCAGGTAAAAGTGGAATGTGAATCAGATAAACATTATGTTCAGATCTGTTCGTTTTTACAAACGATTAGAGGATTAGACAGTCCAAAATCACACCTGGAAAAGCTTCCGTAATTGGATTTCTACACAATTTCTATACTGCTTGATGAAGTTCCATTGCTTTATTTTCTCGAAGATAGAATTCGTCCTAATTAAACTTCCTTCCTTTCTTCCGACTCCTGATCGATTGTCTAATCCTTAGAATGAAAAGTTTAAGCTTAAGTTCTAGTCAACCAACCAATCCTAATTAGCTCTAAAGTCAGTTCTTAAGACTGACACCACTATGACACTTTATATTGGGTACGCTAGAATGCCTGAATGATACATTTAAAAAGAAATTCATTATCTTAGTCGTGCACATGGGCCTGCATCCATTCAGCATGCAAGATCATTTGAGAAACTGGAGAAATCTGTAGCGGTCTTTGCCGAAATTGCAAATCGGTTGCAGCATAGCAGTCAGAATGACATACTGAAGGCAATCATGGACCGTGCGACCGACCAACCGTACAAGACGACGGAAACATTGCCATAAACATGCGATAGCCAGCAGCCTAGTATCGCGACCTGATCAATACGACCACTTGTCCTATACAACCATTCTCGCTATAATACCCAACTTCCAACACGACAGAAACATTTACCTTAGGGACAGTTATGACTAGAATAGATTTGAATGAACCCAAACAAAGTGCATACTCGTATTCCACCACTCTCCACTATTTTACAACACCTTCGGCTCTAATTAAATCCTAATCCGACTGAGAATAAGCTAGAAGTTGAAGGATACGAAGACAACAAAGGAAAAAGGATGAAGCAAGCTTCATTTCCCATCATCAACTCACTAAAACTTAGTAGTGCCACATTCAGCACTCAAAACCAGAAAAAGAAGATCGATGAGAGGCGAGAACCATTAGTAACAAATGGGGTTTCAGAGTGCAGCAAAGAGTGAAATGAGCACAGGAACGTTCTCAAATCCAATGAATTCAATTTTCAAAAGGACAAGGTGACACTTATATGACATATAGCGTCAACACGGAAACATTTCAAACCGTCATAACGTATGAATTGTGAGACACCCTGTACGAAAAGTTATTTGTACCGTCTTTGATGATATTTTCAATGGATCTCAAAACTCATTCATGCCCAATCTTTTTTACTCTTACCTTCACTCGTGCATGTCCAGTCCTAGTCGGTATTTTTCTAGGCCATTAGAATGCGGAGAAAAAATACTTCTATTACTTATAATATTATACTAGTGGAGTGAGCAAGCACGGGTAGCCTTTAGCTAGAGAGTTGCCTAAATTGTTGAATGTACCACACCTGTACTACAGGTAGACAGACACGAAGTTATAAAACAACCCCACACAAGAAAAGAAATATAAACAGACAACAGAAACAGAGAAGTTACACGGGGATTTCATTCCTAAGTTCCTATTCTCATTGTTAAGAAAAATAGATAGTGAGAGAAAAAAACGAGAATGGAATGGAATGGACTTCTTCTTCCTCATGTCATCTCATTATTTTCTTTAGAAACTCAACATGTCTGATGGAAATAATAGTCCGACATTCGTTCATGTAATAGGAAATGATATCGAGCTGGGCATTCTTGCTATATTTATTACATCTATATCGTTGTAATGAATTTAATAGAATCATCACCAAATTGTGCCAGAAATTAATGCATTTGATCGGAAGGAAAAGGTCATCTCAAAATATTGACGTTCTTGTCAGCTTGACCTTTGGTTTTCATGAAACAGTTATCCAACGTATTCAAAGCCAGTGCCATTCAAATTGGAGACACGCAGCTGCTGTGAGCTCGAACTTTGTCTTGAATGTCATGGATTTCAATTTTCCCCCAATTATTTCAATTTATTTGAAACCAGAGCACGTGATAGAATGTCTTTGAAGTTGTTTCCAAGTCTTATGTATTTACTTCTTAGTATTTCGACTCTATGACTAGAATCTGTTCGGAATACAGAAGTTTCGGCTTGTTCCGAGTAAGACTTAAGTTGAAACTGAGGGTCACGGTAAAGGACATTTTTTATTATTCAGGGCTAACCTGGAGGCGGTGTGGAAAGTGAAGTGGGGACAGTTAACCGTTGCCGTTTGATGGTCTGACAGGAAAGAAAGTTCTCTTAAATAAAGACAAATAAATCAATGATTCAAGGAATTGTTCTCTAATCCGTACATATCTTGCCTCATGTAAAGACGCGCGTGGTGAAAGTAATGTAGTATGTAGTAGGTAGTAAAGAAAGTAATTTTTCTCCTCGGAAATCAATTTATATTGTCTAGAAGGAATTTTATAAATGGGACACTGGATACCAGAACTGTGTCTATGTCTTTGACAGTAGAATGGACCCCAAACTTTTGAGTGATGACATTCTTTCGATTACCTCATTTTTGCCAAAAACATACAGTTCAGTTAAGTTCAAGTCTTTAGAGTTTCAACGGAGTAAATTTATTCTGTAATTTGTCTTTCACGAGAAGTCGTAATTTCTTTGTACTTGGTTCGTTCCCGAACATTTCCTTCCTATCCAAAGAAGCAATCATCCGAACATGGCCACATCCACATAATATACATACATAATGTATGTAGCTTGGCTTATATTGAAATTGAAGTGAAGAAACTAAAGGAGAGCCGGAGCTCAGAAATAATGAATGAGTTTAACTCTCTTGGCTCCCATACATGCAGAACCGCAAAAGGAAAGGAAATCCGCAACATAATAATTAAGGTTTTAGATAGGGTCGATAAGTTGGTCCGGTCTTCGGTAACAAAAAGTTGAGCCATTATATTAGAAGACCAAAACAAAAAACACTGGACTGACCAACCCATACGCACCCACCAATAAATGACCTGAAGGAACATTACAACACCCATTAGTTACATTTTCATTCCAAATTCTAATGGACTCAAGGCCTTCACTAACTACCTCCATCCTTACTTTGTCAGTTGTGTGCATATGGCTTCTTACTACTACAACTACAAAATCCCATAAAGTAGAGTTTCATTCACACAAAGAATGAAAAGAACAACCCATTCGTCGGATCCGATCTTACGAACGGATATGTGAACTTCTTATGTATTCTTATTCTTCGTCTTACTTGTTTTCTAAGGTTATAGGTTGTTAGGAAAGACTCATTGATGCACTTTCCAACCCCAGCTCTATAGAATCCGGATCTACTACACATTACCATTTTCTAACCATACCATTCCATTTACATGGAAAACGGAAGTTTAGTTGAGTTTAGTTAACTTACTGTGACTACTCCTTTGACTTTAAATCTTCCTTGAGAAAAAAAATGGGTACTCCCAACAACACTTTACTATTTGTTCAAAGGGAGAGGTTTAGTTAGTTTTTGTGTATTAAATAAAATAAACAGGGAAGCTGTACAGAGTATTGTACGGTATTATTGCCTTCTTCCGCCCATAACACATGGCTTCTCTGGCCACAAAGTATTTTAAATAAAAGGAACTCATTGTCAAGACCGTCAAGACCAACCTTCCGCCTCCTTCCCTTGTCACCTGTCTTTTCTTTGTCTCATTTCATCTGTCTCTCCTACTAAATTTTTACCACTCAAACTCTTTCTTTTTTTAAAAAAAAGAAGAAAAAGATTGTCGCATAAAACATACCGTGCGTTCGTCTTGAATAATATCAGCACATCATAGAATTTATAAACCAAGCCTTAAGCCCGAGCCCCGCCAAATGGCTGACTGACGTGACAACTTTGGCTTGGGTTGGACATTTTTCTTTGCATGGCTAAGTCGAATGAGTGGATTCCATGGAATGAATTTTGCACCAGGATGTAATGTTAGGGACATTGGAACATGGGCATGTAGTAAAATGTGTTAGCCAAATATAAATGCAAAAAGGGTTTTCTCTCAAGTGAGTTTTGTACAAGAGAATCGAAACTACAAAATGCAAAAGCTCAATTTTGCGAATTGCTGCATTGCATTGCACAGGACTACAATTTGCATGCCAACTATTCTTCCCTTGAACTTGTCCTGGTCTGCCCTAATTCTACACTTCCAACAAAACACAACACTTTGCAAACTACTCTACCGCATTGCATTTTGTATTTTGCATTATAATTTCCAATGGCAATTCCTCACTTCACTTCTCATTCCTCCCTGTGTATTTGTCTGTGAAAATCAATTCTTGAACTTGACATGACTATATGCTTGACTGACTGCTTCCCTTTCCTCACATCGCTCTCTTTATATCCAATAACACTAAAACTTGACAGAAAATACAGAGAAGCAGGTGTATGGAGTGCAGTACAGGTGTTGGAATAAATGTACACATTACAATACAAATGGTATAAATTTAGTTCAACTGTCCACGAAACTTTTTTTACTCAAATAAAATAACAATCACAAATTGTGACTTAGTTGATGAAGCTCAGTGTTTCCCGTTTCCGAATAATGTTGTTACTATAGTTTACACCTTCTAACCCATTCATTTTTTCGCAAAAATTTAGCATTTGTAAAACTGTCATAGCAAATTCCGCCTGCGTTACTTTTAGTTATTTATCTGCATTTATTATGAAGCGTCCGCTCCGCATCGACTTTTATCTCTTAATGATAATTGTGACTTTGCTACGCAAATGTTATGTACGAAAATACGTTAGTGCTACGCTGTATTATCATTACTATTATTATTCTGTTTTGACCACAACACCAATAACAACAGCAACAGTTACATTTTATATTAGGGATCCTTCGCTACGATTCCGTGCCAGGTTAAATTGTACATAAATCAAAGCACAGAAGAATCGAGCTTGCATTTACAAAGTATAGTTGTAATAATGAGGTCAGCTGAGGTTTTAAAAATATGTATATGTACGCGTGCACTCCTGCCGTTCATGCACCATGGTCATAAAACGTGATTCAATTGTGGTGTTGAGCGCACATTTACCAGATTTCATATTTTGAGTAGTAACTAGAGCAGTAATAGCAAATAGCAATATTAGAAATAGTGCGAAATGCGCCTTAATTTTTCAGGTCGGACAATGGCCAATGTTTTGGAAATGGGTTGTAGATATTACCAGTAGTGGGACTGGTGGCGCTTTTATGTTGTTGACATGTTTGAACCTAGTTTTAAAATGAAAATATAAATATAATAAAAGCCGGGGTTAGTGTTAATGTGTGTAGTTGTATATTATATAGTTTTTTTACTAGCTTTGGATAATCCCTTACAGTTATCTGAATCTGGCGTTCTGGTTCTGTTTTTGATGTACATAGAAGACCATATGCTGCGTCTGATAATATGCTTACACTTCCTCATATACAGATGCAGATACTACACAATGATGACGATGAGACAAGGAATCAGCTGTGGACCAAAACAAAGTGTTCAGTTCAGAAAAATCCCCTCTTTGAAACTAAAGCCTAGACGCGATAACATATCCATATAGATGCAGTTTATGTAACTTCAATGTTTTTTATTCCTCTCATTGCCGAGAGCAATACCAAATAGAGGTCCTGTCCGACCAGACCATCAGGTCTTACATGTAGCTGTAGAAAAACAGAAAAATGGATCTGATTCTGATCAACTGAGTATGCATTTGGTGGGTGGAAGGGAATAGGAATAAGCGGATTCAGAGAGTCTGTACAAGGGAGGATCTCTTTTTAAAAAATAAAGGGATCTTTTGGTACTTTACAGACAGGAAGGATATGGCCATACCTCGGTGATGATATATTTTCATCAGGAACGAATGAAGTGAGTAAAATGAACACTTTGCTTTCGAAAACGATTCTTTTCTTTACGATGACTTTATTCATGAAATTCTGGACATAAATTTAAAAATATGGATAAATTCTGTTCGTGCGTGCCGGAGACGTGAACCAAGTCAAAAATGTAAGTACGAAGTAGAAGGTGGACGAAGGACCTTGAAATAAATTTGGATTTTGGAAGGAATCGTCGATAATTGAGCACTCGAAAGCAATTCTTCTGGCCAACTCATTTTGCTGGTTTTACGACCATATTATTTTCACCCGCAATCTGGAATAACAATGAAAATGCACAAATATGTTTCGACTATATCTCTTAGGATAAATGCAACATGGTAGCCCGGAATGCTGTCTTTGGAATAATATTTTCTCCAAATAGCCCGGGCTTTTGGCGTTAGAAAAAGATTTCTTTTGGGTGAGTTTGTGTATAGAAACATAATTTTCGAATGATTTATAAGGCTTTGGCTCGTAGTTTGGACGAATAGCCAGTAATTATTTTGTGGAAACTTGTAATAGAGTGAGACACTTTCCGCGGAGAAAAACATTGAGTGGAGTGCCCGGAGAAAGTTTTTGAGAGAAAGTCGCACTTGCAGACAATTTTTGCCAATAATGTTTATATAGCGCGTATAGCAAACTCTTCGATCAAGAACAAAAAGGGTCGATACAAAAATGCACACGCAATGCAATACAGCTCACCAACGTAACACTGTCCAGACGACCCACGCAGAAAATTTTCTACTACGATAATGTATGATACGAAATTGAGATATCTTTCACCCTTTCCGTGAAATATTTACTAATTCTTGTGAAAACTTGAATATTGCGTATCTTAGATTATTAATAATCCAAATTCTCATTCTTACCTGGAAGTCTGAGTCCCGTAGGTCTCAACTCACACGGTCTTTGTTGTCGTCTTGTTTGTGCAAGTCTTGCATTTTCTTTCAAAATATCAGTTGGTTAAGATTTAAAACTCAGTTCATTAAAAATTGTCTCTTTAAACTTTTTTCTTTCCTTTTCGGAAAATCGTTCCCTCAAACTCAGCAACAACAATGTACGCCGTATGTAGGCGTACTGTTCAGATATGTCGTCTTCGTTGTAAGACAGACAGGCTGAATTCGAACAAAGTCTTTGTATTTCGACGATGTTTATTTTAGTATAATTTTTCCCGAACAATTAAAGAATAAATAAAACACACGTGGAGCATAAAGAATTGTCACAAGTTGACTTTATTTTATTCAACGTTGGTGTTTACGTGTCAGTACTATCTTAGCTGTTAAAGTTAATGCACTTGATTGTTTCTTCGAAGAAAAATACGGGACATGATCACTACAAATGATTTTGATTCTCATACGTTCCCCTTCAATAATTGTTGGGATTTTCGTGCTTTGAAGTTTACGATACATGAATCCTTAGGAAAATTCTAATCTTCGTAGTAGTCAAATGTTCAAGAGCTTTTAAAGCTTTTTAGTTCGAACTGTTTAAAAGCTCACAGATGATCTCTCGTCTGTTGTTAGTTCGTGACTGAGGAAGTTATTATTATTATGTCGTAGTCCATCCAAAGAATCCTGAAAACAGTTTTGCCCTCGTGGTTGACGACGAACGAACGGTTGAGGGGCTTCAGCGTCCATACCTAGAACACAACGCTGGGATCCCTCGAATACGACTCTAATATTGAACCACTCTAACCCTTTCCTTCCCAAACATGCGCGAGCCAAAAAAAAATACTGAGAAAGATCTAACCCTTTCAGAGCTCCAACTCTCAACAGGGCTTCACTCGCAGAAAATACCTTGTCGGAGTAGTAACGAAAGTACCTGGCGAAAATCTTACCAGAGGAGCTCCAACAAAGGAACTCTTTGTTTGTTGAATATTTTCATTCTGAATTCCTGTTTGGCTTCATCATTATCGTTTATAATTAAGCTTCGCAGCTGCAACCGAATTCACAATATTAGGTTTTGGCCATTTTGAAGGCAGATTGTCACCAGAAAATTTACTGGTCCTCTATTTCTCGATCGACGAAATCTGTATGTGACAGAAATGAATAACCACGAAAAACGAACCGTGGCCAAATATCACGAAAGATAAATTCTAAAGGAATATTCGTTGTTTTAACTGGACATTACCAGAATAGAACGGCATACGATTATCACATAACTCAAATCTTCGATGTTTCGACAGAATAAGACGAACGCCGAAACACAATTCCAATATAAAACTAACCGAATGCAAAACGAGAGTTACGGCAGGGGGAATATTTTGAATTTTACCAGAGTAATACCGAAAGACAAAATACCGTCGAATATCACGAGAGTGAAGAACTACCGGCAACTTAATGTTGGCGCAGAACCTGGATGATTCGGCTAAAAACTTAATTTGATGAAACGGTACAGTGAATTCCGTATTTCTGGCTTGCTTGTTCTGCGGAATTAAATGAAATCTGACTAAACATTTAGTGACTGAGGTGAGTGTTGAACTCACGACATCCATCTTTCCGCGTATTGTTCTTTCCAACTGAGCTACACTGACAGTTAATATGGATATTTTGTAAATTATGAATTTCATTTTTGTTGTTGACAATATAGACAAGCCATAGCTATAGTTTACATCCAATTCGGATGACCTGTCAGAAACAAGCCTTGGAGTAGGAGAATCGATCCATTTGTCTTTCAATTTTAAACAACAAATTCTTGTTCAAAACATAAATGCAATGTAAATTTATTTTGAGAACCGTGCCTTGCCATAGTTTGAATAGTAGATTGGCTGACCACGTCCATGTTGGATCACTGACCTGTGACATGACAGGCAAGCAAGCACATGACTCAACTCGAGTACCTCATTTCCTATGCACCACACGACGACTAGACTCCATTTCCTTCGGTTCAATAAATCACACACAAATTGAATCAAAACAGAATCTCGTGCCCTACATTGAATGTTTTTCGCAAAAGTCGTACTTTTCTTTCCTCCTAATCTGATAAGTGCATGGAAGACTAGTAGAGTTTAGTAGAGATGGTAGGATGTATTATAATGTGCAAAATTTGTCGCGTGTTCGTACTATGTATGCTGGCTGGTTCATTTTACGCTTGCATTTCACTTACACAGTAGTAGTAAATAGAAAGAAAACTTTAGTTCTGATTTTGCATAGAAACACGCCACGGAAGTTATATATGATGTATAGCCGAGACCCGCCGGATTTATGGAAAATAGAGCTAAAAGCTAAAACATTGCATTACATTACACTAAATTGCTCAAATCTCATTTTGTCAAGGGGTTAAAGAAATTGTGGTAGATTAATGTCATTATACTCACATAGTTTCCTTCCTTTCTCAAACAACTACTTGAGAAAGTTCTACTACGACTTCTATGGTGATTTCGATTCTAGTAAGATAATGCCTCTTGTGGGTACTGCCAGCTTAGAAACCTCGAATATATCTGAATTCTATGACTTGAGGGCGTTGAGGGGTAGACAGATGCGTCATACGTAGTCTCTAGGTTTTTCGACTTACCAAAATCTTGAGTGAAACTGAATCGGCTTCAGTCAAGTCACCATAAATGTTCTTTAACAAACGACTTGGCAACAATTATTCACATCTGCGCAATTCCACGCGAGCGCATCCGTAGGAAAATACACTGAATGGAGACTGTATAGAGTGAGCGCCCGTAATACGGGCATGTTGTCCTTGCTCAGATGTGCCTTATCACTCAAGTTCGACGTAATATCCTTTGTGCAAATACCATGTCGTGTGTCTGCTATGTAAGTGTAGTATTGTCTGTGTGAAAGTACTTGCGAGTAGGAATATAAATTAAACGCGACAAATACTCGTTCAATTATTTGTTAGCTCCCAATGTAACGACGAACCATTCTTTCAGATTATGAATACTCGGAAAATTCACTCATATATCTTTTACATTAACTGAGAAGATATTATTATTGCTTGAACGTCATCTTGTCGGACTTTAAATAATTCTTCATACTTGAAATACGAGGTAGGATGGTTCCTGAGATGGAATTTCATTGGAACAAATCCAATTTCATTCTTTCAAATTTTCTTATGCACCTACTTTTTCCTGAAACTCAATCTATGCTTATACTGGCTGGAGAAAGCTAGACACGTTACAGTACGGACGACTTTGGAAAATATGAGATTCCAAGAATCATCCTTGGAAATTATGTTTAAATTTAGATTGAACTGATTCCTCGTTTGTTGTCCTACTGAGTCAACTTTCTCCATCGGAGAAAGTGTGGAATTGCTTTACTTTCTTGATTAGCTCATTCTTGAAGACAATTCCTTACTCAAGAATTTGCTTTGCGGCGCACTCGGCCAATTTGAGATCTACTCTGATTATACAATATCGGAGTTCCAGTTTCAATTGGTGAGGAAGGGAGGAATGTAATAAATGATTCGTAATAAAGGCTAATTCCATCTGTCGTAAACATTTCCACATTTCAAACTATTGTTGCCAATCTAAATTTTTCCCGATGAAGAATAAATGCCGCAAAAATATTCCAAGTCGTTTAGGATATCACATAAATGCTTTAGAAAATTTCGAACGCATTTTCAGCGTACTTATAATTTTTGGCATACGATTGACCGTCAGAAATCACGTTTTGTGGGGTTTCAGGCACGCCAGTATCACGCATAATACTATTTGGCCATTAACCAGAGGCAAGTACGTTCTGCAATTATTACAATTATTTATTCTGTTCATCATTCCTGCCCACCCACCGAACCAAAATAAACCAAAACAAGTTTCGGGGTAAAGATAGAGTGAAAAAGTTGATTGTGTATATAGTGTATGATAACAGACTATAGGATGGCCTGACATTGAATCCCAGGAGCAATTTGGGAGGCTGAGATGTGGACTGTATGTAATCAAGAAAAGGTGTTTACTAGGTCCTCCAAAAATTGCGTCTTAGGAGTGGTTCTTTGGAGAAGAGAATTCTGGAGTTTTAGATCGATAGCTGAGCCATGTGGCAGGTTCAAGGACCGCCCGCGCATACTAGTTAGAACACAAACACACATACACGCGGACGAGTGAAAAATTGGCGGCATAGTATTTTTTCTTATTTCCTCCCCCTTTCCAAATTCCCGCCAACTGAACCCCCTTCTTTTCACAAATGCATAAAAATGAGGTCAAACGAACAAAAACACTCGGATTTCATGAAATCTTGAAGAGGGAAAGGGAAGAAAACCCAGCTCCAGGAACTTCTTCCTGGAACCTCACTCGATCTACTTCCATCCTTATCTTAGAAACAGCCAAGCCCATTTTTATTCGTCCTTATATTTTCTGCAAACGTAGTCAGAGTTTTTAGAGCTAACCATGTAAGGGTTTGATCTTCGACTCATGATACTCTCATGATCTCTTACAAAAGCTCTTATGTATAGTTTTCATTTCCTTCCACAGACCTTCCAGAGGAAAATGTATGACCGAACACGTTTAGGTGAATCGAAATGTACCCTACGCTTACGCATATATCTATCGAGTGCTAAAACCTATTAATGTAGATGATTGCTAATCAACTCTGAATATTACAATCATGTACGAACAGAATCGGTTCATTCAGTTGCGTACCTACATTCAAATGGCATATTACAAGGTGATCCATATAAAATATCTCCCACTTGTGATTCTAAGAAACTTGGATTTCATATAAGTCCATCATTTTATGGACTTATGTTTTCAGACGCTTGTGATATGTATAATATTTTATTCAAGTATAATTTATGGCGTACCTGCATTGCATCTTGTACGTGTTGCCATCACTTGACTCGTCAGTCAGTGCATTGGCTAATAATAATATTGTGATTTTGATTATGTGGATGAATCCTTGTCCTTGTGATAGAAATAAATACGCAATTCATTACAATAATGTTGTGTTCCGGGCTGCTGCTTTCAGTTTCAGATGTTTTTTACGAGACCTTCGAGCTCATCTTAGAGAATCTTCGAAGTCCTGAAATACCTTGCTGAACGTTGAATTATGCAAATAAAAATATTAACGGGGACAGACGATGATGCCGCGGATCCTAGACGTAGTCTGAGTCTTGCAAGGAAAATAATCGAATGAGGGCATCGCGAGAATTTAGAAAATTTGCTAATGATTAACCAAAACTTGTTAAAACAAAACATATTCAAGCATCCAGTATTTTTCATAGAGGACACCCGTACGAAAGAGTTTCTTCATACGCTCTGAAGAAGCCTCTGATGAATTTATTCTGAGTAATATTTGCCGTTTTTAGTAAGAAATTATTACGGGCAAAAGTTTTGTCAGGATGATTTATGGAGAATGATTTCGTCAGAATTATTTAGCCAAAAACAATCCTGACTAGTATTCGCGCTTTTGATACATGACATGCCTTGATTAACCTTTTTTGAAGAATTGGTTCATCAAGAATTAAGCAAAAGGAGAATCAACCTGGTTTGTATAGCATTCACACTTTGCCTACGGATTTGAACTCGCCTCACTAGTTTTATGAATGTGAATAACCCGATGTCCTGACCCCTATGCTAGTCTGCCTCTCTTGGACTTTCTAGTATTTTCACCTCTCATAAGGCACTCGGAGGCATTTACTTACTTAGTACTTTCGTACTTGCGTTAACGTTAAGCATGTAAGTCCTTTAATTAATCTATCATCGTTTTGGTTTTACAACTTAGAAAATATGCTTTGTACATATGTGGAAACTATGTGATATATTTTAATTTTACTCCGAATGGAAAACTCGGACTAAAAATCCTGGGAGACGAAATTTGGACTGAGAAGATGGCATGATATTTCGCGCATATTTTGTGCGCCGTGTTCCAGTTTTCAAATTGTCCGAATTATCAATTTGGACTATTTTATTTCAATTTATGAATTCCTATAGAGGTACAGAGTTTCGAATACATTAATTGGTTATGGCTTTGGTGTGGCCACTCAAAACCCAATTCCGATATTATTTTTCGCATTTCGTGAACTCCTACAATCAACAAGGAAACTGTGGTATAATCTGGTCCAACAATTAATATTTTAACTCATGGAGTCGATTGTGTCTTGAATTGGTGTCCGTTTTCATTTTGAAAAACACAGCGGCATTTTATTTATTCAATGGAACACAACACATTCTGTTTTACAAATTCCCACGTGCGTAACCGATAAGGTTGAACCGGTGATCGAAAGAACATTTTCTTGAATTTGATTAGAAATAAAATACGTCAAAATATCACAAGATTGGGAGATATTTAAGAACGGAAAGCATTACATTTTCAATAATTCGGAAATGACACAACTTTTACAAGTAAACCTTGACTCGAAATATTATGCAACAACTTATAAAGCGTGTTTCAAAAATTCTCACAAATATAATTTGTTGGAGAGACATTTCGAAGTGGTGTAATAGTGTTGTTATGTATAACGCGCACTCATATTTCTTAATTCAGAAAATTAGTTTTACTAATTGTGGAAAAAGAGGCTAGTTTCCTTGTGTCGAAGGCTAAAGTTCGTCCGTGTGGTATAATTTGAAATAATTGTTAGTAACTGGTACTGGTACGTCAACAAGTTACACGTTAAAATTGTCAGAAATTCATGCTCTCAGAAATAGTAAAACTACCAAATTGTCTGGACTCAATATCATACCGTTTTCTTTAGTTCAAGTGCATTTCCTAGTGCAATTTCGACAATTTTAATATTTTGCACAACATTTAAAGTCGAGTTAGCTGATATAGGCATATTTTCAAAACCTAATTTTAATTTCATGAATGCTTTATGATGAACCAATTAGTCAGAGGTGTCCATGCCCGGTATGTC
>JAQFYE010000908.1:0-27925 GCA_034694305.1 Protaphorura glebata | reverse complement strand
CAGGCCGGCCTGAGTACATACGGGCTAGTCCGGAGACAGATGGACTAGCCTGCATGCACTCGGACTGGATATACACATGGGCTACAACATATATACCCCCGTCACCTTCAGCTACGGGGTTGATGCACCCCAAATGGGGGTCTATGTACCAGGTCTGGAGGGGCTACCTGCCCACGCGTCTGGTCGCACTCAATTTGGGAGTGGTAGAAACGTTCTTGTAGAGCTTCTCTCTCTGTGAAGGATTTCACCATGCATCTAGCAACAAAATTTAATGCTAGTAGAGACTCTGAAAATGAAAAATAGAGAAATTATCTCAACTAAATAATTCTCTCAGGTTATTCTTTCTTATTTCAAAATTCACTTTTCTAATCGTTGTTGGAAATTGTAATTTTGGACCTGTGACCCGGAGATGCAGGATCGAAAAAAAGGTCAAATTGTTCGGTTTAAATAAAATTCCATTCATATTTCAAAATTCCTCAATTATTTTTGGAAATGTATATCTTTTGCATGGTGCAGATGAGGGTCGGGATGAATCCAGTTAAGCGGATAAGAACATCGTTATAGTTATTTTGTAGCTCATACATATATTGCATTTTTTTCGGAAACATTACGACCTCCCATAAATAGAATTTGCTTTTAATAATGACCTTTCTTTGTCAATGAAAACGTGACTATAATAATGTAAGCAATAAAATAATAGTAGGAAGGCAAAATCATTTTAAAAAAATTATTTATGGTGTTCCGTTTCTTTAATACGACGAGACGGCATTTTCTAGACAATTCCATAGACTGAGTGAATGAGAAATAAAATAATTATTCAAATCACGTTGGACAAAACATAGAAAATGAATTTGCAAGTACTGGGCAGGGGATATTCGCACAAAGCCCATGTCACAGGAAACAGTTATAAAATTTCGTACATATTTAATTCTGTGTGATTTGTCTATCACAAGAAATGCCAATTTTCCCATAGGTGATAATTTGTACGCTGTGTCATATTTGATACCTCACACACAATATGGTGGGCAGTGAAGTTTTAGCAAAGTTTATTTCTTCTTCTCAGGGAAGAGGTCAAATGCGTCATGCGTATTGGTGATATGACCCCGTACCACTTAGGGTAATTTGTTTGGCCCTATCTTTAATGACTATTTACCATCCGCTTGAGAAACTGAGAGAGTCCGTGAAATCTATAATTTTGTGGTCATAAAACGATTAACTTCATACGTGAGGTTAAAAGTATTGTTTTGGGCTACTCTTGTAATGGCACTCAAGAGAATAATCAAGTCAAATCAAAGTCGAGGAGTTACATTGAATTAATGGAAAGTGATTAGACTCAAAGTACCAGAAGTGACATTGGGACTGGTTAAACAGTCATTTAAGTAAGGATAAGGTGGATAAGAATGAGGACACTACAATATTCGAGAGATATGGGTCAATACCTTCAAGTTCAAGTGTAATTAAACCAGTCATAAAGGGCGTTATACGTACGACTCGAATGGTCATGAAAATGGGAAAAAAATTGGGTCATCTGATAATTTCGAAAGTACAAATACCAAGAATGAGTAAAATAAGATAACGACGATGACGTCAGTACATGCTCGACCTAGACCCATAAATATTCCTATTCAAATTTATTCAATAACATTCCATTGACAGGTTTACGTTGTAAAAATTTTACTCATTAATTGACATTTGATGTAAAGCAAGGATAAACATCCGCGTATTCTCGCCCAGAATGGGTTGACCATCTATTTATTCTCTGAAGGGTACCCCTAAACGTATGGACCCTGTTCACCTCGTCGAAGTATAGTAATGATTTCGGATAACAAAGGGTATTGTGTTGCTGACATGACATCTTATTATTGTCATAGTGTGTGATTTTCTCCTTGCCTGGAACATGTGAGAGAAAACTGGAGGAGAAAATGTTGAGTGGACTCTCACGCTGTTCTTTATATTCCTTGCGAAATTTTACCTCCCGGAAGAAAAGCATTTCTCCTTGTGAATTGAATTATCTACTATAACGAAGAAACTGCAATCTATTTCTAACATTTTGCGACGAAGGAAGTGAAGAAAACTCTCAACCTAAGAAATAAATTCGGAGAGACAAAGCATTCGTTGATATTTATTTAAATTGCAGTTAAATTGTCTACGATTTATTATGTGAATTAATTCCGTTTGGAATTAAATAAACTTGTGTAAAAAAAATTGGGAAAATATTTAAGATTGCAGCTAAATTGGGGATTTACAAATCAAAACAGGGATTAGCCTTTAGAAATAATAATACTCGATTCCTTTATGGAAATACAACATTTTGATTGACAGGATACAAATACAACTGCTCACACTAGTAATTGCACTAATAACTGGACATGTAAAATTCCATGTTCTATAGTTTATAGAGGCGGTGATATCTTAAGAAATTTTCTATTGAGAGGGTTATCATTAAACTCGTTCAAGGCCGACAATATACCAAGAAGTGCAATATATTTAATTGATCAGACTGGTTTATCATCTACTTTCTCCTTTAAAACTACGCCGCTGACTTAATACAAGTTTTATAAGGAAACCACTTGTCATTTAGTACTCAAACCAGTGCAAAAGTGCAAAACTTGGACCAATAGCGATTGGAAACGTTCTGCTTGAGCCGAGCTGATCTTTACTTGTAAAGTAGTTTCCTTGTTAAATAAAACTCGGACTAAA
Organism: Protaphorura glebata; assembly: GCA_034694305.1. Taxonomy (NCBI): domain Eukaryota; kingdom Metazoa; phylum Arthropoda; class Collembola; order Poduromorpha; family Onychiuridae; genus Protaphorura; species Protaphorura glebata. Next base: position 25,225 of record JAQFYE010000908.1, on the reverse strand, counting down.
GACGTAATAGAATTCATGAGGTGGTTTAGTGTTAGGAGAGTTGAGATGCATGGTAGGACAACATAATATTATTGAGTAAAAGTGTTCCAGTTCCACTATTCAGGAAGCCAATGAGAAAAGGAAAAGTTGTAGGAAAGCATTTCCTAAAAAAAAGTTCTTTTAGGAGTAGGAAAAGTCGGTGAACCGATTTAACCCGCTTTTAACGATTTCCGTTTTACTCTAAAAGCAATATAATGGGGACACTTCATCTATTCTTTAGAGAGTTGGCTTAGGCTTACAATGACGACCACAGGGCATGCACAGCGTCTAGGGATTTTAATCCCGGATCAAAAATCATTCCCGGAATAATTCAATTCCAAATATTACACCGGGATTTGCTTTTTTACCTTTTCAGTTTAACCTTGCGAAATTTATTATTATTAAAATACAAAAGGGTGCAAAAATATTCAGCATATTTACAAGTATACATCAATGCATTCTGCAACACTAGAATTGATTATGGTAGTATTTTCTGGAAACAATTCCAAAGCTCCGGATTTTAGTTTTGCTAATTCCGGGATCCAAACCCTACGAATGGCCGGACAATCCATTAGTGTACTATATCCTGTTTTTCTTCTCGTGAAATCGGGAAGATGAAAGACTATAGTCATTGCTTACAAAATTTTGTACATTGAAGGAAATTCCGAAAAAATAAGTTTGTAGTAAATGAATGATTGAATTTTTTAATGAAAATTTCTATAGTCGTTTGATTGTGATTGATAGTCGTCAGTTGTACCTTGTTGGCTTAAACTATTGGGTGTACCGCAGACGAAATAAATGTGGCTGTCGAATCTGGGTGACGAATGTGAACACTTGTGGAGTGTTTTCCTTTGGCCACTTGTTCCTTTTTTTTCGAATAAAATGCAGTTCCATGTTTCCAGACTAATGCTTCAATGCCTTTGAGAATCTCAATTAGACTTCGAATCTTGGTCAGGCTAGACTAAGGCACTTTCAAGGATCTGGGAATTTATAGCCATTGTGAAAGTATGTTAGGTGTACAGCGTGGTCAATTTAAACCAGAAGGGACATCAGTTTATGGAAGCTAAGTTGTATGGGCGGCCCATACTAATTCGCTACGGTGATATCTCCTCGACCGGACAATTGATTTCGGTTTCATTAAAAAGGTTTTTTAGAGGTGCTTGAGAGCTCGGCACATCATTAGATCTTCTAACAAATTCTCTACACAAATTTTTTCAAATAGGAACGTTATGGTCAACACTGTAAATATTTACAAACTAGTCTAGAGTCCATAGCAGTAATAAGTATTGTCTAGATGGGACCTGCACTGTGTATGTACAAGTCAGAAAGTCATTGACCAACTCGGACTAGAGCTGATATGAAATTAGTCCCTTGGGGAATTTATTTGTAAGAGCCAATTATTTTCTGCTTGTAAGTAGTAATCGCAACCAAATGGTAACAAATGACAGATAGAATGGTCAACGTGGAGGACATCAGTACAAAATGTGCAATGTCTGCAAGTAGTGTAATTGTAATCTTACATGGGTCAGTGGATTTATGCATCAATGTCAACGTCAATTACTTTTGACAGAATTTTTTGATCATATGTGTATTTACATTTTAACAAGACCGTATATTATTAATGATGAACTGTTTATTTTGAATCAGCTTGTTAGTTTGTTTGTTTTTTTAATTAGAGTTATATTTCAACGCAGTCACACATACAAGTAATTTAACATCCGGGTTTTGAATACACTAAAATAGAGTTCGTTTGCTCTTAGCCAAGTCAATCACTTTTTAAATGATTTCCTTTATTGAATGGCTGCATCAATTAATTTTAACAAGTTTCATTTTAATTATTGTAATTTAGTACTTTTGTACTTGTGCATTTGCAATTGTCAGGAGGAAGTTCGGCGGGGTCATTTCAGGACATGCCGATGTACAGATTGCTCATTCACGATGTATTGAAAAGCGGTTCGTTACCCTTAATATTGGCAGTCGGGATTTCCCGAGGTTCGTGAATCCTAGCATCAAACATAAACTAGTTTTGAAAGGTTGTCTTAATTTTTGCAATACTTTTAGATGGATTAATCAACGTGATCATGAATTTGAAAGGAGAGAAGGGAAATAGGTACACGTTTCTGAAGTTCGTTAGCCTTGGCATTGAATCTCCGGCTTTCTCGAGGTTCTAGACCACCTAAGTTTCAGGATCAACTAGTTTTGACCGGATTTTGAGGTTACCAGTTGTATTTTGACGTCTAATCTTTTTTTATTAACATTTCTGGACCGATTAATCAGCCGAGTCTCATGACCCGGTGGAGGTACTTGTTTATTATTCGTTGCATCTGAAGCTGGGTTCGTTCACCTTTAATCATTCTGGTAAGGGTGAGTGTATTTGTTCATATTTGGAGCTATTTCGGATAATTACAGTGAAAGATATCGCCATACAATTACATAGTAGGAAGTACTATACCGTACTTGTGACGGATGACCAAATTTCTTCTTCCAATGTATTTCTCTGGTACGACTGAACTTAATGACGACGCAACGGCCCAAATCATATCCCACCAGAAAATCACTTGTGTGACAAATTACGTAATGCACTACTACTAAAATGTAAATGTTCCTGAATACTGAAAAAAATTCAAAGCATTGTTATGCAACCGTCCCTTCCGTGAAATCCTCAATTTCTGTCGCCTGAGGCGCAGTCTGATTTCCGGGATTTCTTTATTTGGACCGTGTGCGCTTCATTGGCGTCCTGGACAAAAACTCAAGGCTGAAATGCAGTTTTTCTGTCGAATCTCAACATTATGATTAATTAATAAATCTTAGATGATTGGTGCGTCATGTACAGTGAAATTAAAGTACACAATAATCCTTTTAATAATATAGCTCTTGTAGATGTAGATCATAAACAAAAAAGTTCAATCTACGAGTCATAAATAAATGATAAACGTGTAGTAAAAACTGGTATTTCCCATTAGTTGGAATACTTGTAATAAGTATTCAATTAGTTTTATTACTACGCAGAAAATTTAAGAAAATTTATAATTTTAAGTAGGGCATGGCGTGTTCTGGTGTTCTAAGAAGTGCACAATATTTTCGCCGGTGTCCGTGTTATTCCCGAGATAAACCTGGGAATTACCTGGAAAATTTGGAATATGAATTTCGAGACGTACTTTATGCAGACTTCTAAGAATGCATCTTCTTCGTTAGTAAACATAAACAACGTACATACTGTTAAAGCCGGTTTGTTCCGCCTCATCAATGCATTCAAAGAATACAATAGGGAAAAAAATTCAACAACAACAATACTACCTGTTTGTTTATCGTTCTGCAAATTACGTCAATATGAAATACTGTAAGTTCTGAGAACGATTCCATGATGATTTCAAATACTCAAAAACGTATCCACAAATTGAAATTCTGGCACAATTTAAATTTTAAAACTAGGTATCTATCAAAATTTCCAAGATCGGACCGTGTCAACAGATGATGTAAACCCCAAATTTTGTGAATGATTTTTATTTTCGAGATCAAAAGAATTTTACTCCGCACAAAATAGTCGTAAGAATTTTTTTCTGATATTATTGTCCTATTTTTTGAGAAGTATGTCTCTTTTTAGTTTTTCGTGGATGTCCTGAATGAATGGGTTCCAAATCTTGAATGATACCTGGAGATTTGATTGAATTTGAATTGAGAACACTCTACTGTCTCAATACTTGAGTAGTACAGATAAAGGTAAATCAAATCAAGGAATCTTAAGACAATGCGATTTAAGAGAGTGCCAGACTGCCATATAGCACGTACAAAAATTGATTGAGAGCTAGCATGTATTAGATAAGATTTTTTTTTTAAATCTGCATACTATGTGAGTGAATCTGCAGTGAGTATGACGTAGAAATCTGAGACTTGGCCACGAGCTGCCGTTTTTCTGTTGCTTCTTGCCGTCTGCCTTGAATTCAAATGCATTGAATGAACATCTCAGTTTCTCATCTTTCTTTGGCGGTACATACTATACGTATGTGAAACATGATGAGAATATACATTTTTTATTATTGTTTCGTGGTCACGAAAAATGCTGTAATATGAGTAATAAAAAATACTCTAATGTTTCTTTGACATTATTTTAAGAACCCATTCAGTGTGTTCAACACGTGTTGCGTTCTGACTTTACGATAATCATTAATAGACGAAGAATTTTTTAATTGCAAGACAAGGAAGGTCAGGATTAATGATTTCCTATGTGATTATTACTAGCTCCATTTCGATTTATTTCGGTCATACTACTACGTTGTCTGGCTTAGTTCTAAACTGGTTTTTTAAGGAAACTTGCGGCTGGAAGGTCGTATTTGTATTCCAAGTAGGCTAGTAAGCTAGCTGGGCTTCAATTTCGCCGTGTCCAGTACAGCTATAATTATTGGCCTTGCTTCTCATTAATTAGTCCCTTAGTCCGCTCCCAAATTACACAACCCAAAAAATTCCAGTTTGTATACATAATTAAACAATTCATCGGGAATATTCTTCTTCCTGGTTTAATGTTTTACTGCTCAATATAACTTTTATCTCGATGGATCGGGTTCTAATTGTCCCCCAACCCAGAAATAACGTTTGTAATGGCTTAGCCAGAAATAGATCCTGGTTAGTCCATTTAAATGAATGGTTTTCCCCACATTTCATTGTGTACCTGATGAAGCAAAGTCGAACTAGATATTTCCGACCCAAAAGGTAGAACCACTACCTGTAGCAACATTGTGATCAGTTTCTAGAGGTACCCGAACCTGTTGGAAGAACCCCAGGCCACATGAAGTTAATTCATTCTGATTAGTTATTAAAGACAAAATATTTTATGGAGTCAACAAGTCAGTTTCTGACCCTGGAGGAGTTCACATCAGAGCCGCGGTCGAGTGTGAGTAATAAATATTTGGCCAAGATATTCGTGTATTTTTTGGCAGGTTTATAAAGTGCTCGTAGTCATTTTACAAACAGTCGTCTAGCAAGCAGTTTCGGATTTGCAGTGCTTCGAAATCATATTTTGATTCTTTAAATCAGATTCGCCGTCAAGCCTTTTGTTCTCTGTTCTCGTGTCTTTAAGTTCCAGTTTTGGAATATTCCTTTTGTGAATATTTGTGAATATCCCTTTGAGATATTCTGCCGGGAATCATGCCGCCAACACCAACACTAGGTTCGTTTGTTTATGTTCGGTTTGTTTGTCATTTAAATATTGCGCCTTACGCAATATTTACGTAAGCACCGGAATGGGGTATTGGTAGAGCTTTTGCACCATTCTTTTTTTATAATATGAAATAAGAATAAATTAGAATGATTCAAAAATAATTTTAATTAGCAAATTGACAAGTGACATTTACATGTCGCGTGTATTTTTATGGAAATAATTTCCTACCAGTTTTGCTAAGAATTCAGTTCACAATCACAAACTACCGGAAAGATTTTGAAATAATTACTTTCATATTCAATCCCGGGGAGAATCGATTTTAAAATTAAAATCAATTCTATAAGGAACCGGATATTTGTCTCCCTGATTTTATTTGATAGTTTCGGATAGAATATTCAAAAATTGGAATAATTTAATCTAATTTAAAATTGTCAGATCAGATATATAATATTCGTCCAACATCTGATATCCGTGTGATAATTCACTAAAATTTTCCTCAAATAATATCGGATATTATTTGAATCGGTTAATTTGGAGTGGCCCGAATGTACCAGATCAAATGTCGGGATTCTGATTCTGGAAATTATCTAATCTGGTATTCAATATACTGGCTGGTCAAAACTTACCGGATAATTTTACCATGATCCGGCCAATAATTGACCGGAACCGGATATTATCTTTCCGGACAATATACGGATATTTATCCTGACATTATACGGATACATCTAACTATATAATCAAAAGTGAATGATCCACCCTGTGGATTTCGGGTCTCCCAACCCCTTCCATTCCATCAGAGAAAGGACGAGAAGAAAATCAGAGCTCTCACTTTTTGTCTTTGATTTGAGCGGAGTGGAAGAGAAAGCGACTTTCTCCACGTCCAACTTCCTCGTAGTCTTTTTTCAAATGTACATAATTTTAATTGAGTTTGTCAAGTGTTGAAGTTAAAATAAAACACAATTCATTCCTTTCCTATACTTTCCAGTTTATTCTGTATTAATTGTACAGAACTCTTTTTGTTTTTATAAATGTTATACCAATAATAAGCTGGAGTTCAAATTTGGTATCATAAATTATTGCTACAACCCCAGGCCTTATTTTAATCCACCAGACATCCTCAACTTGAGTAGTTCTCCGGGGAAACGCCTCTTAAAATCTTCCTCGGACAAGAAAGCAGACGAAATGTTGGCCACGACCAGGAAGAACCGCGAGAGATTCGCAATCAAGAAATCTTACAGCATTGAGGTTAGTTTTGTCTCATATTTGGAGATTTTCCGATTGGTTGTTAATTGTCGCAGCAAAATTGTCATACGTTGCATTTTTTTTCATAATTTGCGTTAGTTATGTGTTGTCTTCCATTCAAATTTTATTTTTTTTATTTTTTTATGCACTTCCGTTTTGAAATACTTAATTGTCTGCGCTATAAATTTTTATTTCCGCTAAACGTCATGAACTTAATCTTTTCTTGGGCAAATTTCTTTCTGGAGATTACGAGATGTCATTGTAATTTAATGTCATACTTTTAACAAATTAAATATTAGCAGATTCATGGAAGCTGCAGTTTAGTAGTTATAGAATTCAAGAGATTCACATTGCCCCAATCAATCTGAAAACAAACAATTATTCCGGGTGAAATTCCATTGTGTGAACTTATATTTCAGGAACCCAATGCCGAGACCCTGATTACGGCCATTGACCTCGCAACCGTTTACGAAGTTCAGGTCATTATTCTTTGATTTTGACTAACCCTTAACTAACACATGTCTGATACACCGATTCTTCGACTTACTTATCGGTTCCATCATCCGAGAGCAATTTAATTTTTTTATTTGAAGGATAGAGAAATACGATTTTGTAAACTTTAATTTCAGAAAATCGAACCCGAGACCCTGATCAGTGCCATTGACCTCGCTACCGACTCACAGGTTACATTATATGTTATTTTCAACTAAATCCGGGACTAACTCGCTTATACGGTTCTCCAATAATAATTTATTCTTGCGGGGTTGCGGCTAATTCTGGTACTCCCGACTTCAAAATTGTAAACGATTTGAAATTCGCCAATTCGTTGAGGACAATAGTCGTGTGCTTTATCTCGTATGGACGTTGTAATTCTGTGGTATAACAGCAGCACGACTGTCGTGTTAGGTTTCGATCTCAAGGGCAGACAATGTACGGAGGTTGCTTTTAGACACTTTCCCAATGCAATCGTTGCTAGTAATAGGGTACCTTCTCTGAGGCAAACGGGAAGCCAACCTATTCTCTAAGAAAAGTGGTCCGATATTTTACCGCGATTTACGGTGAACTACATCAGTAATTCGTCTGTACTATAAAAAAACGGCTAGACGAGATACCTTTGACATCAAAAATTGAGATATATTTGCTGCACTCCTTCGTGTGAGTACAATTTCTTCGTATTATGCCTTCAAGGCTTGGTGATGGATTACTCATTTCAATTAATAATTGGCAAATTATGAAAAACCGAACTTGAAGCATAGAATTCCAGTTTTTATCGGGTTTATGCTAATCCAGATGACGCACATGTAGATAAGGTCGTGAAGAGTAGTATTAGTTGGAATTAGTGATTAACAAATTGGCCAACTTTTTCCAAGTTTAGCTTCTAAAACCGGTAAAAATGTTCGTCCTACTAACTTACCGACATGCTAAGTATTGCATAAAAAATTGAGGATTTCCTCTATACATGAAGTAGTTGCATGTAAAAAGTTCTGTGAGAGAATATTGGTGCGACGAATTATATATTTCCTTAATTATAGGTCTTTACAACAGATGTAATATCATTGCACTATATCACGCCCATGATCATAAAATTCGAGCATTATAATCAAAATCAACTTTCAATTTTCCCAAGTAAGGTTAACAAATTATAGTCCTGAGATCTCCGGAATGTAGAGAACTAACATGATTGGCTGCTAAATCACGTTTCTGTTAAATCTCTGCCCTTGACTTACTATGAACTTTATGACGTTCGATAATTTTGATATTATAACTATCCCTAAAAGCCTGCAGTTAAGCCTCTCAAATTTTATATTTTTTGTCAATATAACTTAAATTCCCATCATTGCAAACCTTTAATTATAATATCCTTCTTCCGGCGACCAGGCTTGCATGATAGTTTGAATTTTAACTGCTCGGCGGTCGTGGCGCAATGTTTATAGGCCACCTTGCAGAGCTGAACACGTCGAGCTTTACTTAAATGATTCTGTGAGGATCAATTTGTTTTAGCCTGTCAAAAATTTTCTTCAAAAACGTAACGTGAAACGGAATTTGGTTTCTTCGCCCAAGGTAATTGAATTGAGTAAAAAATAAAGTAGAATGTCAGTGCCACCTGACGATTGACTTTATTCTTTTGGAAAGATACAAAGCCAGGACTCTATTATCCCGTTTGTTCTTCAGTTTAACCCTTGATGGGTAGAGATAAAAGAGAGTAGGTATAAGTTTTTGAAATCCGAAATGTAATGTATACATCCGTCAGGTTCGACGAAGGATGAGAGAGTTAATTTCCTTTCTTCACCCACACACTATTTACAGAATAATACTTTGCTCCGCCGGAAAATCCTCAACTACGTACGTTCCTTGACTCACTTCCTGCCCGGGTAAACAAAAGTACTGATTAGGTTCATATTTAGAGCCAAAGTACTCTTAAAGTGCCTGGCGGCGGCAACAAGTGAAAGTACCAAGCAATGCTTTCTCACACCCAAAACTTTCTTAAGATTTTCTCCTTCTCTGTATTCTTAGGACGTAAAAGTCTAACCAGACTCTTCCATTAGACCATCTATTATACTATTACTCCTCTTGTCCAGCTCACTCATAAATCATGTCAACCCAGCAAACTCCCACGTCCTAACATTGAATTCCATGTGTCACGTCCACTTGAATTACAATTCAAGACTCGATCTCTGTCCTTCATCCTCACAGGTGTGAAAAATGGGTGAAAATCCTATAAAAATCAAAACACGCTTCATGCACTATTTTTGTTTCTTCAAAATAGTAAAAGAGTCAAAGATTGCCCGGAGATTAAAAGTAAGGAAGAAAACTAAATAGGCAACAATTTCTTGAAGTTTTCCGAGGAAAGGGTGACATTTTTGCGGTTACGCTTTATGCAGGAAATATTCGCCGGAGCATAAGCAGGTTAATGCTACTGGATTCTCATCAGCAACCTGTTGGGACGGGGTTTGATTCTCTGAGTTTATTATATCGCCTTTTGACTTTTTCTATAGTGTGAGGTTTTTGCCTTGCATAAGCAGGTTTTCTACTTTCGACAGGAAAGTCGGGTATCATGAGGATGGTGATAGTGCAGTAATACATTCTTCAAAATGACGAGAACTCTGAACCTCCATAGAAGGGTTGGCGATTTCTACCTCGTAAAATTGACGACAAGCTATCGTTTGGCAAAGAATGTGTGATATCTGAATTCTGTTATCGCACAACTCAGGATAGATAATAAGTCCAGAGTATAATGCCGTATAGAGTATGGAGGATCTACTATCCTGTTACGGATGATCCATTGGAAGCGTTTTGCGCAACCTCTTGTGTTACCTTTATGGAAGGTTTTTGATTCAGTTGGTGCCGATTAGTACCGATTTAGACTTGTATTCGGAAGTCTGAAAAATACAATTGGATGTCTTAACAATAATCATAGTACTACCTGGCTCCCCCGCCGAGTATATTTTTACAGAATTTATAAAGAGAGTTTAACCTCTCACCAGATTTGAATTCCGACCTGGGACAGAGGACGCGGTGTTAGTAAAATATTCATTAATAAAATAGTTGAAAACTAAAAGAAAGTCGTGCAATATTGGTGATTTGTAGTAAGTACAGACTCTAACCCTCGGTAGTTTTTTTTATGTAGGGATTACTTCTCCGGTGAAAAGTTTATTTTAACCCATCTCTTTTACAATTGCACAAATAATTCTTAAAATATTTTAACTATAGTGAATATATGAATTATGATATCTGGAAGTCGAACTGAATTTCGTGTTATCTCCATCTCCTGACTCTCGTATGCCGAGAATTATCCATATAGTAGCGATATGACTTTGAAGCTCCTGAACTTCAGGTTAGTTTAAGAATTGAATTGACGTACACATAAACTTGAATTGACACAGTTATAGTTTGATTTTCATTGCCTTTAGTTAGACAAGTGGATGTACGGGCTGACTTTTAGATTTCTTTTTTTATTCCCTTCCAACCTGATGAACACTTTTTAGAATTTCGTCATTCTTGCATCCTCCGGCTCCAGTTTACTCCACTTCATTTCCGATCAAATAAACAAGTGCCTCAAAGCAATGTCAGTGTCTAAAAAGGAGAAAATCTGGAAAGTAAAAGTGAAAATAAGTATAAAGAAGATATCGTTCAGTTTTACTCAAGATTCAATGGGCATTACCAGTTTGGACCCAGAGTTGGTGGAGTTGGTGAAACAAGCTCTAGTTTAAAGAACCACTTATTCCCGGATAAAATTAAATTAAATAATACATACTCGTGGCGATTAGTGAATTTTGAAAAAGACAACACGACTGGCCTTTTGACAGCATATCATTCTATAAATCGTCCGTAGTAATCCATTAACTCATTGTAATTCGATTTTGGAGCATCTTGTGTGAAATGAAATGGCCAATTTTAAAGGCTAACTTGCAAAAGCTTGAAACTCCTACAAGCTATCAGAATGCGCACCCCTCCACCCAAGGTGCATTGAGCTAGTTTGACCATATAAGCAGGCAACGACAAAGTTCAAGCCCAAAAAGCATCACCCGAGTGGTAAGGTGGATTTAAAAAAAAAGTCCATCGACAGAGTGTGTCATCCTGTTCACTTCCATTGTAAAATGAAGTAAAATCCGTTGAGTTGGATTTGATAATATGGTTTCTATTATGATGCAATGGAGAGAATGCGTGATGCCGTGGGCAGAGGCCTGGTCTGAGTTACTTCCTTCCTTTTGCTCCAGATCTTTTCTCTCCAATCTGAACCAACGAAGCTAACGTATCTATCAAACCCTAAACTTTACTTTGAACGTTTCTATCTCTTCTTCTGAACGTACATAATAATGTGGGAATGATCGATCGACGGAAGCAATTTCCTTCTCCGAATGGAAAATTAATTCAATATTAGATTATTTTGATGGGAAGGAAAGGTTTAATGTTGGCAAAGGACGCTTAGCCCAGTCCAGGTCCGAACGTACGCGTAGCTCTGTAGGCACTCACCTTAAGTTCAAATCATTCATTGTCTTATTAACCAGAGAACAGTGAGTGAGAGGGCGTTCAGAACATCAAAGAATATATTCACCAAAGTGTCAAGTAATCAAACCCATGCATTTAGTGTTATAACATTTATTACCTCGCCTTTCATCCTTCAACTAATAATTTCATTAGCTCCCAAAATACTCCAGATCAGTATGGAGTGCTTTTTATATGCTGTATTCGACTTTTGCCAATGTTTCGAGCAACCTGGTAGAAATAGCCCGACATTTCCTGAAAATCCTAACGGTTCTGGGATATTTTTAATGCTAATCAACCTCGATAATCGGACACTGTTCAAATCACAATATATTCTCCAGTTTATCCAATACTAGGAAGCCATTTAGAAATTTCAAACGTCACTGTGACCCTTGTGGTCATCTCTATTTGATGGCATGGCAGATATTTTTAGCATTGCGCTCGAAAACCTCTGACGGTAAATTAACCTCAAGAAAACGATCTAATTTTGACTCAGAGCTTCTTCTTGTAAGTCTATTTTTCAAGGGAAAGGTAAATATGATGCCCATCTCCGCCCACCTAACGATTACTACTACTTTATTTTAGTTTTAGTGCTAATCGACATGTTACTACTTAAGTTATACGAGCACTTAAACCTTAACAGCCGATCGAGTTCGGGGATTTCAGGAGCGTCGTCCGTGTATTTTCTAAACACGGAGTGTTCTTGAGAGTTCAGCACCCAAATTCAGATTTCTTGGACTACATCCCGGGGGAGGTGTACAAAGCTTTACGATTAACCTGCAATCGCTTCTGGGGCTATTAACGCGGTCTAAAGTGCTGGGTTATGGCCTTTGACGGTTCTGTTGGCTGCATTATCTGGATTTTTTTAAATTGGAATAAAGTGCTTATTTTCTAGAAAAAAAGATTTAAATACTAATTATTCGTTAAAATTCTTCCCAAATAGAATGGTTATCCCTCCAGACGGCGTTCGTTGGTTGGAGACGCGAGATTTGAAACGCAAGTGAACAAAGAGGTGAAAAGAACTTGGTTGGAGGAGATTCGGCAATTGTCACATGATTCGGAGCTCTCTGAGGATGATTTGCTTTTGGTGGAAGACAAGGTCTTCATTGAGAATGAAACTCCTGGAACGAAGGTTACAAAGGAAGAGGAGGAAAAATCGGAAGAGACCACTATTATTTTGACACTCAAGGATAACATGACGTCATTTGCTAGAACATTGAAAATCGTTGAGGTGAGCCTCACATTATATGTATTTTTTGGAAATCAAATCAGCAACCGATGAGATGGACACAATTATTAACGCCACCTACCACCCCAGGCCTGAACTTCATGAAAAAAATATAACGCCAGATTAATTAATTAATGCCGATCCTAATTGCTGCGATGCGTACCTTGCATCAGATATCTGATTACATTCTTTTGATATATTTTATTCATATTACAGAATTGTAAAGGAATCGTTGAACACATTGAGAGTCGCGTGTCACGTGATCCAAACTGTCAATTTGACATCATGCTGAAATTGAATGTGACACGAGGGAATTTGGTGAATTTACTTAAGACCTTGAGACTCAGTCAATCTGTGAGTACGGTCAATGTCATTTCAACTTTGTCTGCTGTCAAAGGTTGGGCATTTTCAAAATGATACAATTTTCAACGTAGAAGAGATTCTGGACATTTGATTTTAATAACCAAATGAAATTATTCGCTGTAGGTGTCTGGTACCCCAAACATATTTCTGAATTGGATTTGTGCAATCATTTGATGACTAAATTTGAACCTGATTTGGACATGGATCACCCTGGATTCGCTGACAAAGTTTATAGAGCTCGAAGGAAAATGATTGCCGACATTGCATTTGAATACAAATAGTAAGAAACCACTCGCTTAACCGCGAGGGTGGGTCATAACTATTAGGTTCCCGTTACAACCAAATTGGGGGATAAAATTGAAGATATACATTCTGTAGAGAATTTTACAAAGAATTTGATGGGCTATCGATGTTCAATATCAGACACCAGCAGATGGAGTTGCTGGTAACTGAGCTGGATCTAGCGATCCCGACGAGCTCTTTAGTGATAGACGAACAGAAATGTGACCATTTGGCAGTTTTTAGATCAAAACGTGCTCGTAAAGTGAAAAACATTTGCGAAAACCGAAGACGCAAATTTTGGTATTATTTCTGTTTATCTGTCGGTGCAACTTTCATAAAAAAACCAACAAACTGATCTCAAAATAGTAAAAAGAAATTGATAAGACCTTGTGGGGTTTCGTGAGACGGAAGACGTGTCGACGACGAAATTTTTAAACATCTATCTGTGGACGCCTTTTCTAAGTACAGTTCTCTTCAGAGCGGCGTATTTTTAAGAGTGATGACCTGTTGACATGAATTCTATATTAATTCCGAATACGTAGGTCCAATTTTCTCCTTCCAGTAGTAGAGGTTTATTGACTTCGAATTTCTGACTCACTACGCACAATTTTTGACTCAGAACATTTTATGAGACATGTTTAACCTTTCCCCGTATTCTTACAGTGGAGAATCTATCCCAAGGGTCAAATACACTCCGGATGAGATCAAGACCTGGGGTCACGTGTTTAATCAACTCGTCGCACTTTTATCAACCCATGCTTGCAAACAATACGTTGATGCATTCAATTTGCTCCAAAAGGAAGTCGGATACAAGGCAGACAACATTCCACAGCTCCAGGATATTTCAGACTTTTTGCATAGTGAGTATTTGTTTATATCTACGAATAGGGCGGCTAATTCTCAAACTTTAACTCCAACGGGACGCCATCCTCCTAAGTCCTAATTCTTCTCAGATGACTTCTGAATTCGAATTTATTTTGCGGAATTCAACATAAGATTATTTTTTACTGAACTTGAGCGTCGAACTATTATATTAAAGCGTTTAACGATTTCTGCAAGAAAAGAAGTGAGGCTTTTGACATTCCGCTCACGAGAAAGTACGGCTCATTTGAGTTTTACATTCGAGCGAGGTTCCTTCTGAAGCTAATTTAATTGCATATATGAATCCTTAACAGTTGAGACTAATGCCCTGAACTCAAAACAATATATTATGCATAAAGACATGGCGTGTGTAGAAACAGGATAATTACTTAAAAAAGACATTAATCCATCCTCTAATCTTTCCGGACGATTATGTCGGAGTTTCCGTTAGACGGAGTTGAAATAAACACTTGCACTTGCTTAAATGGAATGGAAAGTTAGAGATGGATCTTTGGTGTCTGATTTCAATTTCCTTAGTTTCCTCCTTTTATTTTTTTTATTTTTACATCTTAATTGTTTCTTTCTTGACTTCCTCTTAGGAAGAACGGGTTTCACACTCAGACCTGCTGCTGGGCTATTGACGGCCCGAGACTTTTTGTCAAGTTTGGCTTTCCGTGTATTTCAGTGCACGCAATACGTTCGTCATGGATCTTCCCCGGACCACTCACCAGAACCGTAATCAGACTCTTTTTTTTATTATTATTACATTTTATATGAGTACCACATGTACTACATTTTTTTAAATTTAATTACTACCTTCAAAATGTGTAGTGTGTGTAGTAAAGTTTTAAGGGTTTGTCGATTGCAATGGTAATGTGGAGTCATATGGCGGAAAAATATCATTCTCAACAAAACTACGTACACTGACATGAGGAAATTGAGAGGATGCTTCCAAATAATTTTAAATCCCAATTCCAATTCCCAATTCCGCTGACTCAAAAGGGAAGGTTTCGGGGTGATAACGTTCTTATGGTATGCCGTACACCCTAATTAGAAAATTCTCTTCGAATTGGAAGGTCTCTTGGTCTGTTACAACCTCGGAGATCATTAAATTTGACATAACAAAAAATTCTTGAAGTATACATTGAAACTACAACTTCTGTCGTACGAATTCGGTGTATACAGTAAATTAATGCCAATTTGTGAGGACTTTTTCTGCAAAAGACTCCACTGAATCGCGGATCACTTTGTATTTGTCACCCTGTAAGGCTCCGACTTGAGTGCCCAGTTTGAAGTCTTAAGTTGTACTTGGCTATGGTGATAATAATTATTTTTGTGTTTTTTCTATGATTGGAACAAAAGGGACTGCGTGCACGAGTTACTAGGACACGTTCCAATGCTTGCGGATCCGTTATTCGCTCAATTCTCACAAGAGTTGGGTCTCGCTTCTCTGGGTGCTACGGATGAGGAGATTGAAAAATTTTCGACGGTGAGTTTTCCTTATTCTTCTTCTTTTTCTCTTGTTCCTTGTCCTTAATCAATTCATCGGTAAGGTGTAGTTCTAATTGAACCACCAGACTACTTGGACTTGGACTTGTTACAATACAATCAAATAAATGAAAAAAAGAAGAGAGAAATATGTGAGGCACAAGTCTGAGTATTTATCCTCACTTCCCATGTACACTCCATTCCCACAATCACAATCTTCGCTGGTAATTCAGTCAACCGTGAACGGAGGAAAATCTTATCCTATCGTTAGCACTACAGTAGTGCTAACGATAGGATAAGATTTTCCTGTAGTGCATCCAAGTAGTGCCACTACTTGAGATGAGATGGGATTGTCTAGGTCATTCTTTTGTTTGTATAGCCCTTCTTAGCAAATATTTGGGCGATTAGCAGCTGATCAGTGTCTGTCAGGTGGAAGTAGATGCATAAAAACATGGAAAATCTCATCCAGGAAATTTAAACTTACGAATCCAATGATTTGCATGAAGTATATACTTTCGTTCAAAAAGAAATATCGCATAGTTCAGAAAGGGTTCGAAAAATCTCCTTTTGTTCGATTTATCCTAGTAATTGAATAAAATAATCGTATCGTTCAGAAAGGCCTCGAAAAAATGTCGTTTTGTTAGTAATTAAATAAAACAATCCACTCATTTGGTCACCGCCATTTGCTGCCGACTTATGTTTCCTGATTTTCCCCCGATACTGTTCCTGTATTTTTTTTGCTAATTTTATAATTAAGCGCGATGCCGCTTAGCGCCTGCAAAATCTGTAAGTTCTGATATTTAACTTGAACATTAGTTTCTTTTAGAGAAAGTCAAAGTGATTTTTGAAAAAAGTGCAAGGAATGCATTTATAGTTTATAGACTAGAGAGACGACAGTGACATTGCAAAGGACTTGAGCGTAGGATTCAATGAGTCTGAGCGAGAATGAACGATTTTCACTGAATTTTCTCAAGAACCTGTAATGGGAATGCAAAAATTTCACTGGATGACAAATAAAATGCAATTAATTCGACTGCAAACAACAAAGTCATTCTTGCTGACAAGTTCTAGTGCATCAAAGTGGAATGCTCAATTGTGATGGTGAACGTGAGAAGGGAAAGCATGTCGGCAAATCGTGTCATTTGAGCGTCAAATCAGCAAGGCGGGCTTGCTGTTGTATTCTCATGGCATCATTTTCGTTTATGATTAGATTTATCACCTGTCATTTGTCAATCATCTCCGTGATCTGTTTGACACTCTAAACATTATCGAGATTTACGTTGAGCAATTGTTCGTTGCACATACTATACAGAAATAATGTTTAACACGTAGGCTACGTTTACAATGCTCAGAGGAAATTCAAATCCAAGCTCATATTACTAGCCTCATTCAATTTCTTTCGTATTTGATGATTCTGTATTTATAATCCATCGAAATAAAAATTCTTGTTCCAGGGAGTTATAGACTTACCTTATCGTAACTTTGTTTATTGCAGTTGTATTGGTTCACGGTTGAATTTGGACTTTGTATGGAAAATGGAGTAATGAAGGCATACGGAGCAGGACTTCTCTCCAGCTATGGTGAACTGGAACATGCACTTTCGTCTAAACCTGAACATCGTGTTTTTGAACCCAGAACCACTGCTGTCCAACCTTACCAAGACCAGGATTTTCAAGACGTTTATTTTGTCGCAGAAAATTTTCAAGATGTCAAGGATAAATTCCGGTGGGTTTTACTATTGGATCACTTCAAACAATTCTTACGTATTTCTAATTTAATTTTTTGTTTCAAATTGCGCAATTCAGTCAATGGGTCCAGGAAAGTATGTCACGATCTTATGAAGTTCGTTATGACCCATTCACACAAACGGTGACGATGTTGGACTCGGTCGACAAATTAGAAGCTGCTGTGAATCAAATCAAGATTGAGATCAACTATTTGAACAACGCCGTCGGCAATCTCAAGTTTAAGTAAATGTAGAAAATATCAAGAGCCACGTCATCGGCTGTATTATCAGTTATTTTGCTTCTGTCAGGCGATATTTTTGATTTTTCCTACTGGATGTGATGTTTTCTTTCTTTCTTTAGAAGCATTTTTGTAAAGCCCTTAGTAGACATTTTCTGATTAGACTAGATCGGAAAATGAAGACCTGCGGACCAGTAAGGTAGAAATATGGGGCTGACATTTGTCGTGTTTCTTTTGATGTCAAAAATTGACAACTCTACTAGAAATCGGCATAATTACTGCGAAAAATTGTGGCGAATGTGTGATTGCTTGGGCACATTATGTGGCTTTTAATTAACGAAACCGTTAAAGAATTCTTTGCATTTTTTATTATTTTTTATATATAATTAAATTGCGCGTTGCATATTGAAAAACTATCGTCATTGTTAGACAAACCAAGTTAAATATTTGGTGAGTGAAAAGAGTTTATATTCATTTGTTGATTTTTTAAAGAAAATATGGGAATGTTACGAATTAATTAGTGCTCGCTACACCAGTGCCAGCGATTTATGCGAACTATGGATAAATGTTAACAAAGATCTTAATGACTGTGATGCTGAAATGGAGATTGTACATTATCATGTTGCGAGAATTTTACCCGAGATTTTAAAATTTCCTGGAGAAACTGTTAATTGTGTCACGCAGATAATTAGTGCAATAGTTGAGACCAATCATGATTTTCCCGAAAGTTAGTATAGCGAAGCATTTAAGTGAGAATTTGAAACTGTGTGGTTTAAATTGTGTGTAGTGGGTCTTAGTTTTACTTATAGTTCATATGTAAAGTATATAATTATGAGGGTGTACA
Organism: Protaphorura glebata; assembly: GCA_034694305.1. NCBI lineage: Eukaryota > Metazoa > Arthropoda > Collembola > Poduromorpha > Onychiuridae > Protaphorura > Protaphorura glebata. Next base: position 6,793 of record JAQFYE010000908.1, on the reverse strand, counting down.
TTATAATATTAGGCACAGGCGGTTGCAATGCAATGCTAACTTGCCGGTTAGTTGGGGACCAAACAATTAATTGTGATTCGGGACCATTCCAAGTTTGACTTGGACAAACGGGACCAATCCCACTTGTAGATCGGTGTATTTAGCCGTACCATTAAAATTAGAAAATTGTAATAACCATACCGTCACCCAGAAATATGCATGGATTTGATGTACATTAGACATTTAATATATAATTTTAGGCAAACGTAATCTTATTGTCCATAGTGCAAATTTCCCAAGATTTTTGGAATTATCACAAAGCCGGAAAATGAAAATTTGAAGAATCCGTTCCATATTTCCACAATTCCTAATATATTCTGATGCAAATACCTTGGAAACATTAATTCGCAGATCTCACCGTTAGAGGCAGTTTCACAATTTCATCATTTTTTGTAGTGAAATTTCTCGCCGCGACCACCTGATCTAGGCTACCACTTGGCTAAGACGTTCGAGCCTTGTTTCACTAGATTCCTATTCCATGTCCCCTATTGTACCAAATACCTAAACCTTGTCGCCTAAACCCGCGCGGACTCTTGGAACAAGTTTCACTGTATAATCGTTTTGAGATCCAGTAGTAATATATTTTCAACGACGAAAAATAACGACACCCAGACCAGAACCAAAGACCGCATGTTTAATGTTGTAAGAATTTGTCCGCTGAAGACATTGAAGATTTGACACTCGTGCCAAGTAATGTGATTAAGTTGAATATTGCGTTAGTACTTGTAAAATCCTTAATTAATCCTCGGTTTTGAAAGAACAAAGGAATCCTACATTTTTACAGGTATTTTAATTTTTATTAGCCTAAGGACTTGGGGGAAGGGATTGGGTAATTATTTTATTACTTAACTTTTAGTTCAAGTGCTTCCACTTCTATTTTCTTCCTTTTTATGTAAATAGAACTTGGCTGAAGAATCCTAAACAACGATAAAATCTATAATTAATTTCAATTTTTTTAACAAAATGTTTAAACATAAGTTCAATTTTATGGTTTGGCGAAAGAACCCTAGTTGTGTAAGTGTATGTAGTACAAGTAAGTATTCCATCTGTGTGTATGTAAAAAATAAAAATAAAATTTGTGCGAAACTCATTTGTATTAGCATCGATTTATTCAAGTCATTCTTTGAATTAGCTAATGGTAGTAGTACGAATTGTAAAAATGTTTTGACAAAATCCAGCAACGTCCAAACATACAGGGTAATAATTCTAATTAAAGTTATTATATAAAATGCATATTAAAACTACATACGAGCAACTTTATTGCAGAATTTAACCTCTCCTTTTGGAATCCCATTAATAATTTCATTTCATATTATTAATCCAACATAAATTTCAGTCCACATCAGCTTCAGCATATTGCGTAATTGCTGAAACCGAATTATACCCACGCAGTTTTAACAAACTCATTTAGTAATAAAATAAAGTTAAAAGCAACTATACTTAACAGATCTTAACAATTCTAATTAGGCTTTAGCCAAGACTATATAGTTCCAAATATTAGCACCGATTTTGCATAATACAGTTGACTCCATCTACCGCATCGACACACCCTCTATCGGACACTTTCTGGGGTTTTGCATCCTACTTCTAAAATGTCTATCCTTAAATTGAGGCATTTTAGGAGTTCGATACACCCTGAGTTAACTGCAATGATGCGTGAGAATCGCAGGTTCGCTTTGGACGCAATAAAAGTATAGGCATTATTACAAATTATACCGGTTGACCACAAATACACCTGTCATTGATTAAATGAAAATCATGGAACACTTGAGTGTTGAATAAAAATATATAAATATTTGGGCACATTACAACACAATAAAAAACGAGTAGGTATCTAGTACTATGTCTAATAACTAATTAAGAGTTGCATGGTGGGTGTAGAAGGTTTTTGTGCCTGATTAAATCAAAAAAACTTTCGCATTACCTTTAGAATTATGTTTATATGAACAACTACATACAAATGGATAAAACATACATGGAGATTTACAGATATTATCAGTAGATTAGAAAATAAACAATTAAGTTTGTCCAACTCCTTAACTGTCTGGTTTAAAAAGGAGACGCAGTCGTAGTCGTAGGTTTTAATTACATGGAGAAGTAAATGAAATCGTATATACATAAATTCACTCACAATTTTCAATCTTACATTTTGATTCTGATCATTATCATCAGGTTTGATTTCACAAGAACAGCAATAGCAATCCACACGGCACAGCAGGACATCATATGTACATGACATGCTTACTCAATAATACACCTTACAAGAAGTTTCTTTACAATTTTTAAATTATTAAACATTCATTTGCTAACTACGTTGTAAATAGCGGCGTCTTAATTCACCTGTACCGCATCATTCATTAGAACTTTGGCTAACAATTCACAAGGAAACCATTTTTCATGCAAAATCCGAAATGTTCCGAACCAAGTATAACCGATTTGGTAGTCTCAGCTCCTCCGAGAACAATTAAAGTGGTTTCCTTGTAAAATTAATGTAACCAAATAAAAAAATAATCAAGTATACTTAATTTTAGTCGTTGCTCCTAAAAGATACTTAAGAAAATGATGTCTTCCTCCATACAAGTGCTAATAAGTTACACAGCACTTAATCTAACATTCGAACATATGTACGCACGTAATCTCCAAGTCGATGGAGATCCACAGAACGCTTGAAAAACTAACCATTTAAGCAACACGATTTTTTACACAAATTATTCTATACTCTACGGCAAGGTTTTATGTTTAAATTACAAGATAACTATGCAGCCATTAACGATGTAATTTCGAATACAGTACTGCGATTCAAAGTTTTTGACCATGCCGGCTCAACATAATTGAAGAACTAACGCGAAGGATTATCTGCACACCAAAAAATGGTTCAATTGCTTATTTGCACTACCGAGATATTTCCTAAAATTATATGATAAAAATGATTCCAATATTTGAAATCCTAAATATATTAGAGTTGGAAGGCGTATCGTCGCCATTATTTCGTTTTCTAAACACACGACTACAAGAGTATATTTCGATGAATTAATAATTGTAAAATAGCCAGAGAAATTCACAGCCGTCCTTCAGAATTTGATGAAATCGTCGGTCTTATTTTTGTCTTCATCTTCACGTAATTATTGAGAGTAAAACTAAAAGGATTTCACGAAGAATTGGTATTGAAAAATTCGTCTTCGTCTTTTTATTTCTTTAATAAGACGAATATCCAATTGCATTTTTACGAAGCGCATTTAATTTTCCAAAGAAGTCGTGTTTCCTACCTATTACTCAAGGGTTGCATTTATGTTGTCGTTTCTCTCCAGCGAACGACGAAAAGACTGATTAGAATTATTATGTTACTTTAGCATTGCAAAGGTCACAACGAATCAGACCAGCAGAGTCACAATGCATACATTTGAGAGCTACAAATTCTGTCGTGAAATGATTTCGATGGACAGACTTCTTGGATCCATTGCAAACAGGACATGGGAGCATGCGGAATCCTCCACAGCGTTCACAGGTTGACAAAACAGACAAACTCTGAAATAGAAAATTAAAAACCATAAATATTATTATTATCACTCAAGGTAAGGATCAATTATGATTTTAATTAACTAGAAATTGAGGACGACCATTCTACGCCCTCCATCTCTCCGTCATTTCTTCCCATGAACGTCAAATCACCCACCAGGTCATCAAATACCTCATCAATCATTCTTTGTACATACCTATCCTCAAAATTAATTAAAGTTTAGATCGATTTGATTAATTAATTGTGCCTGACTTTTACGAAGACCTTTTCCACTACTACACGTTTTCTCAGGATCACGGTCAAAAATGGTATGTCCGTAAATATTTTTAGAACGATTTTGACACGGGAAATCTTAAAATGAGCTATCTTTAAGATTTTGCTAAATTTTGTAAAAATGAGATTTAAAATCCACCACCGCTTAAACTTCGCCAATTTTGAAGTTTATTTTAAACTAAAAAACCAAAAGTAGAGAAATATTGGTAACAAAAGTATGTGTGGCGATTGACAGAGAAATAAATATTGAAGGTGTGATTCATTTGCTGCTTGGCATAGGAAATGGAGCTACCATAGTCATAAACCATTGACCCATTAAGAGAATTTATTTTTAGCACACCGTTGACACTGATTCTTTGTAATTAACGTGGTGGAATTTGGAGTTCACATTGCGCTGCGCCTAAGTCTCGGTCTCAAACCTTACAATCTATCTCCGCCAAATCGTCATTAATTTTCCTGCAAGATTGACGACCACCGGCTCATGCACTGTGAGAAACTAATCGAGTGGACAGACTGGCTAAACTGCGCTAATATATTTATTGGGCTTTATAAATATTCATCGTAAATGCATACAAATGTATACAAACAAAAACAAAGGGTATGCTGGCATGGTGTGATGAGATTTGGCGAAAGTCAGGTTCAAGGCGAATCATTCATTAACAAACATGCATACATATCTGCACGTGCAAAATTTTAATGCACTTTAATTAACATATGTATACTTTGCTCTTTTAATGCGTCCACACGTACGTACCGGCAGATGAAATTCAACCGCACTTGTATCCTGTATGTGCGTGTCCCGAGATATACCTGACTTTAATTTTTATCTCTACAGGACATTACTTTTGAAATAAGATACCTGATCACAATTTGGCCTAAATCCGGCACTGCTAAAACCTGTTCTCATTTTAAGAACAAGCTACTTAGATAAAACTACAATAAAAGTTTTAAAATGCGTGTGTCGTCAAGCTGAACACATTTTTTGAAATTTCATAAAAATCCGACACTAATAAAACCAGTTTTCATTTTAAGAACAAGCTATTACGATAAAACTACAATAAAAGTTCAAAAATGCGTGTGTCGTCAACCGGAATACATTTTTTGAAATCTCATAAAAATAATCCAGCGGAGTCACGAGAATCAACAGCGAAAGCGTCATTTTCAAGAAAAAGTCGGTTCATGATAGCGTTGTGATACAAGCAGCGCTAAGTTCTCAGTTGTGACCAAGGGTTCAATTCCCAGGGAAGACATTATAGCCTAGCGCTTGCTATAAAAAGGCTTTCCTTCACTAGAATTGTTTTCTACTAATAAAGTCGCTTCCCTGACCGGTGCATCTCAATTAATGCATTTTCATACTTTCAAGAAAAAATCGAACATATAATTGTGAGCAAATTTAGCTTGTAGGAGGAAGCATGACGGATTTGAGCGTCAAATTCTCAAATTTGCTCTGGATATGCAATAGCACCAAATTGAATTCAAATTACTCTGCAGTAGGAGCATTCGACCGCTGTCCAAGGCACACTATATTTATGATATAAGACATTAGAAACCCAATTAAGATTTTCCTTTCCACCTTGATTCAATTTCCCTACTCTTTTGTGCGCCTAATTAAGAGATCCAACGTGTAACAAAAAAGAGGACACATCACTATCACAGATTAACAAAAGCTGAGGGCATCTGCCATGCATATTCAGTAGTGCTATTATTAATGCATGTATTTGAATGCCTGAATTGTTCATGCTCCACATACTGCTCTGAGGATGGTCATTTCTTCATTATCCCAAGCTTTGATAAACTTTCCTTTTTAGAATCAAAACAAGACAATAATAAGAGGAAAAGTATGGATGAGAAACAGAAAGGGAATAGAATTCAATTGATTGAACGTAAATGAAAAGACGTGGACTCAACGAACCATTTGTATTTCTGGGATCTACTCTTGTTACTCAGACGAACAATAACAATCCATTGAACATTACGCACACAAAGACTTAAGCAATTTTGGGTCCAGAATCAGGACTTTTAAGCGAGCGGAGTGCAGCGAAGCTTTTCTCTTCCACTGGATGGTCGGAAATCGGTGTGTACATTATCTCCCATATAGTCCTGTTAATACTTTTTGTCCACAGCTTTTCTCGAGAACTACTGGGCCAATCGGGATCAAATTTTCAAGGGAGGTACCCCTCGGGGTTTAGTTGTGCATTGACTACATTTTGACCGTATACTCTTAAGGGGTGTCTCCCTAAACTTGAATTTTAGGGTATGGGTATTTGACATGGGAAAAATTTCCACAGCAACGGCGGAGTTTGCATCTCAATAAAACTGGACTAAACGAACTCCTCCGTTGTTATGGAAATATTTCCCACGGAAGGATGACAAAATTATTGAAAATCCGGAATACCGTAAAATCCCGAATAGGAGGCCGGTCATATATTTAAATCGAGCACCCCGAACCCGAGTTGAATTTGGAACCCGCATTGTATTCGGATCCGCCTTCTAATAAATGTTTTCTTCAAAATTCAGACTAAGTAAACTGATTTTATTCAAGTATATTTAATGGAAAATCATAATATTGAATTTCCTGGCAGCCGCTTCGCCGGAGGTTTCCTCCGGAAATTTTAGAAAATCTAATTTTTATGAAATTGCGAAAAATCTCCGTTCCGGGGACATTTTGGAAACGAAATTGGGAAACTGAGCTGTAGAAAAGCAACTCCAAAATGTTCAATCGAAATTTAAGGCGTAAATGCTCGGTAGGTAAACCCACGCTGTAATTGAGACCCGTATTATATTCGAACCCGCTTTCTATTTCCGAATCCAGCTTCGTGACCCGCACTCTATTTGAGCCCCACACTCTATGAGGGTGCACCTTATAATCGGGATTTTACGGTATTTGGTATATACAGGCTGTTTCAAAAGTCTTAGACTAGTTTGAAATCAAACTCAAGTGAATATATGTTAAGGTCAGTGTAG
>JAQFYE010000907.1:0-27950 GCA_034694305.1 Protaphorura glebata | reverse complement strand
AGCTGTCGACCACACCCTCACTGTACTTCCCATGCCTTGGAGGACAGTGACTACTGTTCCGCAGGAACTAGGAAGGGATATTTTGGTAACGCATATTCAATTTGGTTTTCCTAGTAATTGCGTGACTAATTGGTTGTCTTCCAGAGAGATGGGAGTCCGTGGTGTCCTGGACAGATCACATCACTGACACGACTGGGACTGGCTCTGCATTCTTGCTCTCCAGTTGTATCAAGGACAAGGCCAGTTGGAGTGTGATCTCAGTGGTGCCGCAGCTGTCAAGTCAAGCTCAAGAAGAATTCTGGGTCTATCCAACCAACCAATCTTTCAACCCTGCTTTCTTTGCACGACAAAATTACTTGGAACTGGATTGATTTAATTCCAACGAATATATTTATTGAATAATATTAACCCTGTTATACGTTATGGAATGAATATATTATAGTAATAATAATAATTGGATTGACTCGACGTCTTTGGAGTTCTAAAATCCGAAGAACATGGTATTGTGGACTTCCTTGATTCTTGGAAGACAGGATCCCATGAACTCCCTAGAGCTCTCTCCCTCCTCGGCATCCAACAACTACAAAAATATAAATTTAATACAACTTTGGGGAAAAATCTCTATCATGGTCATTGACCCGTGACCCTAAGAAAACGTACCGCGTCAATGGTATGGATGACACCATTGGAGGCCGTCAAGTCACAGACTGACACTCTGGAATTCCCGAACATGACTTGACCTCCAAAGTCCCTTTGGACTGGAATGAGAAGTCCACTCAACGTCTTCACTCGTTTGGTCATGAACCAATTGTTTGGAGACACACCGGAACAACAAAGTGGTTCTGTATAATATAAAATTAGCCAATTAAAAAAAACAATTAGGCTAGGGTGGGCTAATTTTGACCACTTTTCTGGCATGGCTCCTTCAGACGTCTGAAAGAGTTGATTTGACAAGGAATGAACTTTGCATACACGGGTATCCGTTTGCTAACAAAATAAAAATATTTCCAAGTTTTTCTATTTCGGTTTCCAATAGGAACGGCCAACAACCTGAAACAAGTTGAAAAACCCTCAAAAACGAAGACGTGTCCCAAAAATGACCACCACATGACCCAAATATGACCACCCTTTTTTCTGTAATGCTAATTTTGACCATCATATATTGAGGTGGTGGTCATTATTGGGACACGCGCCGAACCATATGAAGTTGTAATGTACAGGGTGTTTTTTATCTCTTAGACTAGTTTGAAATTGGCGCGTCGCTAACTCAAGTAAATATTTGTTGACGTCAGTACAATTAAATACTTTCTAATTTCGCGCTATTCAGCAATTCTGCATTGCATAATTTTCCCGCGCAACCTGAACATAGAAGACTTTCAACCTCACCCAAAAGTAGTCTAAGAGATAAAAAACACCCTGTATTGAAGGTGGCGGTCATTTTTGGGACACACGCCGAACCGAATTTAGGTGTAATGCAATCAGGCGGTGGTCATATTTGGGACACGCGCCCGATGTATAAATAATTTTAATTGGGGCAAATTGAGTTATCAAATTTTGGAAAGACTTGTTTGGCATGGGCGCCCCGGCTAAAATTAGGACACTTTTCTCCGGCTAATTTTGGGACACGGCTTGATTTTTCCGGATGGGTCTAGTTTTTTGGAAACTGTTGACAAAATTTCGATCGTTGAAAAAATCAGAGTCGCATTAGTGCGAATGTAAATTTAGGATTTGTAGTTACATATTTTTCTTGATCCGCACCATGAGTCTTCCCGCACTTTACTTTTCCATTCCCGCGAGGTGCCACAATAATTTTGACTTCGATTTTGAGGATTCAGAATTTAAAAAAATATTCGTCAATGATTTGGGTGAATTTTGACTGTCGCCGTGGGAAGTAGAAATTATTTGCCTAATTTAGGTCGAATTCATGTTTTTGAATATGAACGTATGTGCGCGCCAGTAGGGAATTAGCAAGTGGCCTTTTTTAGCACACCGGTCAGAATTAGACCAGTCCACCCTACTAATTGCTAATTAGTTAGTCCAAAAATCTAACCAGTGACAATGTGTTGTTTCAAAACTCTGAGTCCTTCTGTCTTGTCATCCAAAATGTTTTCTAAGGTTTCCCTGGGCAAAGCAAAGAAGGCCGCATCTGTCGGTGCAAAGATTGTAAATGGTCCTGTCGCTTTCAAAGTCTCAGTCAAATTTGTTTCCTATTTCCACAAAGATATTAATTAAAGTAATTCAAAAAATCAAGATAAAAAATTCCAAATACCTTGATCAATCGAGTCAGGATTGAAAAGTCGGGTTGTGTCTTGAGTGTTTGTAAAATGTCTGTTTCTGGTGGAATGAGGACTCTGTCCACGGTGTGGATTATCCCGTTACAAGCTGGTGTGTTGACTCTGGTCAGTCGACCACATTGTGCAGTCACTTCTGTCGCGTCTATAAATGGAAACTAGAAACACCCGAATGATTATGCAAAAGAAACTCATTCCAGCATGGCATTCGAGTAACTAACCATTGAGTAAAGGTCAATCCTAATCCTTAGGTCATTGAACTTTGTCCCCATCTTTTGTTCATTTGTGAAATGACAAGCTCGAGTCTCAACATCCCCAATGTGGTACATTAACACATCTCGTAGTCTCTGCGTACGCATAGAATACAACCATAGAGCGAAATCAAAATGAGGCCTCTGACTTCGGAACACTAACCGTGGGATTGTCCCGAACTTCTCGCGGAAGACTCTGAATTGCTTGGTTAGATGGCGCAAAGATTGTGACGTTGTTCAATCGGTCCAAATAATTTCGTAACCCTGCATTTGACATGAGTTCCAGGAATGAGGTCAAACCCGCTCTTTCGAGGGCGGAGGTCACTGGTTTATCTTTTCAAAGTATCATACTTTAGTTCAGACTCAATTGATTTAATTAATTATTCAGTGATTAAATATAAAACCATTTGGAGACAAAAGAACGGCGTCAATAATATGAACGACGCCATTTGTGGTCACGATGTCCTTCGTGATGATTTGTGACCCATTGACGAACAATTTGTCATCCGCAGTTCTCTCAATGTCCAAAATTTCATGACCAGAATTTCTAATTTGCCCTTTCTCGAAGATGATCGTCGAACAGAGTGTAAATGGGAGGACGTGGTTTTGAATGATTCCTATGAAATGAACAACTCGGTATTAAATTGAAAGGTCAATGACCAGTGACGTTGACCTTACGTTTGAGACAAGGATCCCCACTTCTCAACTTCTGCAACATGACCGTCCCCAACTTCTCGAGTGCTGCATTGGTTGGCGCAAACAAAGTCAAATGTTCACTCGTGTCCCGGAATTTATTCAGAAAACCGCTTGTGCTCAGAACTGTTTAAGAATGAATGATTAATTTTTTAAAAGCAGTTTGTTAGAATGAGTATATTTTGACAGACGAGCTTTAAGAGAGGTGAGATCCGGGGTGCTCGTGACTATGTCTGCAATGGTCTTGGTCACCGGTTTGAACATTCTATCGACGAGATGAATGATTCCATTGGAGCATTGATGATTGGTTGAAATGACCCGGGCACAATTGACGGTCTTGATTTTCTTTGACCCCACATCCCAGTTGTTGAGTCTGAGGACACTCTGGTCCCCGTTCTCACTGTACACCACTCTCTCATCCACAAAGTCATCTGTGCTCAATTTCCCCTTTGACATGTGAGAGAGCAAGGTTTGTTGCAGCTCTTGTGTCGTCGCTCCCGTATCCGTATGGGAGTAAGTCACGTGACGCCCTCTTGTGTGGGACGCACGCCAATTGTTTTGCTCCTGAAGCGCATTTCGACGCCAATCAGTTTCGTCTATGCTGTTTGAGTCACGCGTCTCAGTCTCATCATTCGTTTGTCTTCGTCTTGGTTTCATGAGAATGCTTCTCCTCCGTCTCTCACTCTCTTCGTCAAGGGTCACCGGAATCATGTTCGAGTCAATTGACCCCACTGACCCCATGAAAGCAGCAATCGCGTCGTCACTCGGCACGAACAATGTCAAATTCTCACTCTCTAATTTGGACTCCAGACCCACGCTTTGGATTAATCGACTGAACTCTTTGCCCCCAACTTCAGCCAACGTACTTCCAAGGGATTTCAAGGTTCCTGCGAATAAAATCAGACTCAATAAGTTCAAAATAGCGGATTTTGAAATGTGAAATATTTCAAAATGGCGGATATGTGATGCGATGAGCTCCAAATGTCAGATTTAGTGATGCGATTAAATTCAAAATGGCGGGTGATTTAGAAAGACGGATATAGTGATGTATATGAATTCAAAATGGCGGATTTAGTGACGTGAATGAATTCAAAATGGCGGAAATATTGATGTGAATGAGTTCAAAATGGCGGACATAGTGATGTGAATAAATTCAAAATGGCGGACATAGTGATGTGAATGAGTTCAAAATGGCGGACATAGTGATGTGAATAAATTCAAAATGGCGGACATAGTGATGTGAATAAATTCAAAATAGCGGACTTAGTGATGTGAATGAATTCAAAATGGCGGACTTAGTGATGTGAATGAATTCAAAATGGCGGACTTGGTGATGTGAATGAATTCAAAATGGCGGACTTGGTGATGTGAATGAATTCAAAATGACGGACTTGGTGATGTGAATGAATTCAAAATGGCGGACTTGGTGATGTGAATGAATTCAAAATGACGGACTTGGTGATGTGAATGAATTCAAAATGGCGGACTTACAAGGTAAGTACATGAAGTGTCGGTTGCACCTGAAGTCACGACCATACATTTTACGTTTTATGTCCACCCTAATGACACCCAAAACCGTTTTTTGTCAAAGTGAAATTCTAACCCGTAAGAGGTCATCAAAGGTCAATTCCGGAGGAAATACACGTGGGTTAAGGGGTTGGACTTTGGGAGGCCAGAGGCTGTTTTTTCACATGTAGAAAGCCTCCTGAGGCCTCCCAAAGTCCAGCCCCTTAACCCACGTGTATTTCCCCCGGATTTGACCTTTGATGACCTCTTACGGGTTAGAATTTCACTTTGACAATAAACGGTTTTGGGTGCGTCATTAGGGTGGACTAAGGTACGTAAAAAGTATGGTCGTGACTTCAGGGGCGACCTAAACTTCATGTTCTTACCTTGTTAGTGATGTGAATGAATTCAAAATGGCGGACTTAGTGATGTGAATGAATTCAAAATGGCGGACTTGGTGATGTGAATGAATTAAAAATGGCGGAATAGATGCGTACCCCTTTGACATTTCTTCTGAGAGTTGAGAAGATAACCGAGACAGCACTCATAGTCTGTCCGAATGGTTTTGTTGATGTTTGGACCGATGAGGTGCGTCACACAACTATGTTTTGTGTCCTTCTCAACACATGAGGCAAATTTGAGATGAAATCCTGGGTTATCGGAATTTGGACTTCCCCCTGTCTGTGGTGACTCGTCCGAAGAATCCTCGTCATCCCACTGCACCGTCCGATCTTCTTCCTCTCTTTTCACGCACACGTTTTCTCTGAAACAAAGGGAAGCACGTGATTCGTGATTGTGGTTTCGCTAATGATAACAGGTGGCACTAGGACTAGGATTACCCTTTCCACCATGGATCCGAGTTTGACGTGATTTGGGAGAGTAACTCCAACATTCCTACGCATAGACAGTAAATTAATGCGGTTGAATTTAAAAAAGGAAGCTGAGGGTACGCTTACGCGCCATTGCGCTGTCATGATTGGTGCCCTCCTCAGAATCATCGCCACCTTCGGGGGATTCCAACTGTTTTGGTTGTCTGACAGGAGGTGTGAAAGCTCTCGTTTCCTCTGCAATCAAATCTTCCCCTGGATGAAGCTCCTGTATAAATTAAAATTTGCGCGGTTATAAATTCAAAATTCCCACGAGATCATCCTTACCTCAAAGTCCACGTGGTGTCTCCAAGGATAACCAGATGGATTTTCTCCAGAGTCGCCATCTTGGATTTCTCCACTCACAGCTCTAAGGATCACAGAATTTCTTGCTATTCTTTTTGTGGATAATTATCCACATGATGTACTAAAATATTCTTACGCGATTTGACCTCCGGAACCAGGACGAAGATGAATTGTGGGTACAGGGTCAGCGCCGAAGACATTCCACCGATTGTCTGCTCCGAGTCCGACGGCCTCCACATTCCTTGTCCTTGTATTGAGTCCAAGGATGAGGAGGACAATGAAGAATGTGTTGACTGAGTCCATTGTTGCAAAATATTTGCGAGGATTCGGGCCTGTTTCTGTCTCTGTGTCTAGTTATGGTTGAATTTGTTGTTGAAAAAGAAGGAGAAGAGTTGTGTTTCCTTGTATGGAAACTGGATTTGGTTGGACTGGGATGAGAGAATAAGAGATGAGATGAGATGAGTTGAGGGTGAATATTCTGGATAAATGGAAGTGGAAGTGGAAGTAGAAGTGGATGAGATATGGATAACCCCTTGACCTTGGACCAAGTGATGACTCTATATTAGGACATCCTCATTCATCACTCACACAAACCCCATCCCATCTCATCTCAACTCTTAACTCTGGTTGTTAATGAAGAGATGAGAGTGTGAATGTGGACCAGTGATCCATCCACTGATCCACTTGATCAAATCCAATCAAAATATGAACATGGGACATGTTGCATCTGAGCCCAGAGTCAGAGTCAGAAGACTACTGGCTAGGTACACAATATGTAATAGTCCAAGGTCTCAGTCTCACACAAGACACCTTCCATTCCAACCACAAAAACAACCCAAAACTTGTTTTTCTTTATTTTGTTTGTGTTTCTATTTTTATTTTATTTCAAATCTAGACGTTAAATGTGACGGGAAGGCGGAATTCATGTAGACCAATCAATATTTTTACATTACATCATGTGCTTAAACAAATATGTATGGAGACATCATACTAGTAGCAGTTCTTCCATAGGTTGTATCACCCTGAGACTCCCTTGCGACTTGTTCCACCTTGAATCAGCCTAGGACTTTCCCTTGTGACTAATTCCACCTTGAATCACCCTAGGACTTTCCCTTGTGACTTGTTCAGCTTTGAATCACCCTGGCACTTTCCCTTGTGACTTGTTCAGCTTTGAATCACCCTAGGACTTTCCCTTGTGACTTGTCCCACGTTGTATCGCCATAGGACTTTCCCTTGTCACCTCCGTCCCATGTATTCTTTCTCTATTTTACCTAACCCACGAGCAATTCTCTAATATTATCTTTATCTTATCACCTCATGACTTTCCCTCGCGATTTCTTGTTCTGTGTGATCACTCTGTGACTTTCCCTCGTCGCTCCTCATATGTACTGCATAATAGGTTGGCATGAAAGTAGGATGGTGGATAATCTATGTTCCATCCAATGATCCGATCCAGATTCCATACCAGACGGAGTCTGAAAAGAAGAATGAGATTGCATCCGCAACGACTTATTTTCTTTCGGAGAAACGGACTGGGTACCTGAAAAGACTCCGAAATTCGGTTGGAACGTTGAAAGAGGGAATTGGTCCATGCGGTGCGGAGTTTCGGTGACTTACATAATGGAAGATGCACGTAGTAGTTGCGTGGGTAGAACTTTGGCTTCTACTTCTGACCTGACCGATCACTTCTATTCCATTCACCGAATTGCACGTACTCGGTACTTGACATTCTACACTAAAAGTCACACACTGCACTGCGTCGTACCTAATACCCGGGTATTTGGAGAGAGTTCCAACTCCAACTCTAACCAGTCATTTCCCAACTAGCAAGGTCGTCCTCGTCCGCCAAAGACAAAAATTCCTGTTCCCTGGTTTATAACATTCAGACTATTTTTCTTTTGTACACTCGTCCTTTACGTAATTCTATTGTGTGGATGGGTGAGTCATCATCCAGAGAATTGGTTGATTATTTGATTGGACTCAACTACGACATAGAATTCGTGGAATAGAGATAGGACGGACCTTATCTGGATAGAATACAACAGTCCGACTCATGTGTTATTGTTAATGTGACCGTCGTTTAATTTGATTGAGGAAATCAATTGTGTGACAAGTGAGATAAGAGGAAACCACGACTGAACTCCGACGGTCTGACGTACTCATTCTCACTACCATTTTTTCTACCTCTATAGTCTGTCCAGTTTTTCCGTCAGTCTAAAAACAAATCTACAAATTCTACATCCGAAAATGACAGAGGAAAGTCAAGAGTGCGAACCCGTTCAGGTATCTCAATCAAAATTCAATTAACATGTTTCCTCCATTTGCATTTTTTATATTTTTTAATCTCTAATGAATAGTTGGAACCGTTCATCCATCAAGTCGGCGGTCATTCATCCATTTTGTGTTTGGACGAAAGAACAGTCTGCAAACCGCTCATCAAACAAGAACTCCAATTCTATGAAACTCTCCCAGCGTCCATGAAAAAATTCACACCGGAATACCGTGGGGTTGTTAAGGTAATTTCTCAAAATCTCTCATTTAGTTCTTAGTTTCTTGATTTCAAGATTTTTTAAATTTTGATTAGGTTCGATTTGAAGAAGACCCAGAAGGATTCATTTCTGTGGCAGCGTGTCCACCCAAGTCCTTACCTTATCAACTCTCAGCAAATAAAAAAAGATCTAGACGCCGGTAAGTTGGAAATCTATAGATGTCGCGTAATAATTTTCTCTTGTATCTTAATTTGCGTTTATTTGTTAATTTTAGACGAATCCGACTCAAGAATTCTGGGAGTATTGAGATTGAAAGCGTGACTGATTTTCCTGAGAACTTTGGTGAAACGACATCCGACAATTCCCTGACCCCCGCCCCCTTTCGGTCTTCCCATAACCCCTGGGTTTTGAAATGTCATCGAGACCAGTTATCCAAATTAAGAAATAAAAATTCAGCACATGGTCTCAAAGACAAGGAACCAAGTAATGATGCAAAAAATTATTGCAATCTCAAATCCACAAAGCTAATTTGCAATTTCACTATAGAATTTGTGCTCCTGGAAAATCTGACCTCTCGTTTCCAGTACCCCTGCGTCATGGATTTAAAAATGGGGACGAGACAATACGGGGATGACGCGACCCCTGAGAAAATTGAAGCACAGAGTATCAAAGCCGCTTCTTCTACGTCCGGTCAACTCGGTGTACGCATTTGTGGAATGCAGGTGAGGACACATGACTCGCGGAGTCTCAAAAATATTTCCAAATTTGTCCTGACATTGACATCCTGCCCTTGATTCTGTTATTCTTGCGTTGTGCCAAAAATCAAAATCACTTTGCAAATATTCAATTTGATCGAATGACGCCTGGCCTGTGCTGTGGGTGGATTTAATTGAACTTGACGCGTAGATTCTAAATTGGCGAATCTCCAAATCAATCCACAAGGTAGCGATCTCAGTACTACCCGCGTAGCACTCACCGAAATTCCCTTATTACCTTAAATGACAAAATTGTACAGTAATTGTGTGGAATTGCAGGTATATCAAGCGAAAACGGGTAAATTCCTGTGCAGAAATAAATACTACGGAAGAGAACTGGGTGTGGCTGGATTCCGGGAAGGGCTGACAGAATTTCTGAACAATGGAACTCGACTCCGAACAGACGCTTTGATGGGATTGGTCAACAAATTGGAGGAACTCAAGACAGTCCTCTCAACATTGAATACATACAGATTTTACACGAGTTCATTACTTCTTTTGTACGAGGGATTAGACCCCCAACATTCTTATCCTACGACTGCGACTGCGTCTGCAATAGACAATGAAAATGATGCTGTGTTCACAGATGACCTCATCCCTGCTTCTGCTTCTTCAAAAAGGTCAAGGAGGAATGGAAGCGTGAGTTCGGAAGAGGGAGTTGGAGTTGACGTCAAACTCATTGATTTCGCGCATGCGACTCACAGCGGACTTAAATCAGACATTTCGTCCGCCCCCGCGCACGAGGGACCTGATGCTGGATTCATTTTCGGACTCTCAAACCTCATTCAAGTCCTTCAAGACATCGTTTCAGACAAATGTTGAAGTTAAATATTTTGTAGTCCAGTCTACAGGTTTTGTTATTTAATTGTTATCCCATGAATTAATAAAATATGCAGACTATTGCTTCAAAGTTTAATTTTTTGGCTGGTCGGAAAAAGAATAATAATTGTGCTGGGAAATGAACCCTGGACTCTTTTTTTCGTACAAAATAAATATAATTTCCTACATTTTACAGCACTAATTTAATTTATGCTCATTGGTTGTCATGAAATTCCAAAATGTTGTCAAATTGTTGTTATGAATGACAACGACAACTGATGTACCATTCAAAATATTATTGCACACGTTTTTTGAGATTTGTTCGGAGAAAATCTTAGGAAATCTGACAAAACCTAACAAATTCTGAATAAATCTGAGTAAAAATGCTCGAGGCTGAAGCCGTGTGTCTTTTGGTGATCCTTGTGATTGGGATGATTGGATTCCTGTACCTGGCCATCACTCAAATCTGGGATGAGGACGAGGATGACCTTCGCCAACTGTCCATTGATGACCGTTCTGACTTGAATGACCCGTTGCCACCTTTTCCTGACAATGTCTTTGACATGAGAGATGCAGAGAGACGTGTCCATTCAGTGCGACGTGTACGATACACGAAGGAACAAAGGAAAGAAGGACTTGAGTTCCTCAAGATCGGGATGAGTCCTCGTGAGGTGACCAAAAATATGACACGACCCTGCGCCATTCAGATTGTACGGGAGTGGGACAAGGAGTATTGGATGGAATTGGAGAAAGGACGGAAACGATTGGAGAAGAAAAATCAACGATTCCTTCGGCGTCGTCGTCCTTGTCATTAGTACTAATCACGAATTAGTAAAATATAATTCATATGTAATGCAATCCTTTAGTTATAATATTTTGTAAACTATACACTGAATCCGTTGGGATAAATAAATTGAAAATTCTGATTTAACTTGTGGTGGAAATAAATATATATTTTTATAGATTATTAACATTTAAAATTAAATAGTTATGTAGAATTATGGTGTACTTAGCTTATAAGTTGCCCGATTGAGGTTTTCGACGGGTTTTCCTACTACTAGGGTTACACGTGCATAGCGTACTCGTATATATATTTCTTGAATGTTAATTTTGGATGGAGAGAATGGAGACCCGGCGTCGCCGGCGTTTGAGAAACCGGAAGAAAGTTTTTGCCCGGAGAAAGCGACAGAAAGTGGAGTCGTACTCGTAGTGTAGGTGTGAATGAAAGAAGCGTTTCCGTTCGTACTGAATCCGTGTAAAAAAGGAGAAGTGTGGAGCAAGTTCCGGGAATTCCTCAATCGGCGGAGGTCTGGTTCTGAGGATTGGTATGAGAACCGTTTTGAGTCCTACCCTGTCCGGATGAGATTGGACGTGGTTTCGCCCCACAAGTGGAGGGCAACCGTTCATGTCGCTCTCATTCCCATTCTCACTTCCATTTTTACCATCCGGGCGTCCGACAAAGAAAAGAAAGAACCCGGATTCGGATATCAGATCAGGTGTCGGGGTCCCTGACTTTCACTTTTACCTCGATCCGGGACAATGGGACAGGACGTTGGACTTGTGAGGATCAAAACTTTTCACACAACAAAAGTTGAGCTTTATTCAATTCTTATCAAAATACAAGAATGGAATGAAAACGTTTAAGAATGCAAATATTAATATGTATAAAGTTAATTAGGGTGTGAAACACCAAACTACTCCTCGGGTGTAATCATCAAAGCAACAGCCGAGCCTTTCGCACAACTGTGGAGAAATCCCACCGAAGCCACAATCTGTTCTTCCGGGTGGGTCATTGAAATTACAACGTCGACGTCCAGGACTAGTCCGATAACGACTCTCGCCCTCTTCCACCAGTAATCCTAACACAATTAATTCAATTCAATTAATTACCAATTAAACCGATAATATAATAGATTTTAAAGCTAATAATAATAAGTAATTCGGCTTACCTCCCAGAAGAAAAATAACGAAAACGAAACACAACAATTTAGAAACCATCTTCTATAGTGTCAAATATTTTTAGAGTCCCAAATGTAGAATCTTTCAAACTTATCGATGAGAAACTGAATTAATTAATGAAATAATTTGCGAGCGACTCGTAGTTAAGAAATGGAAAATGGACTGTGTAAATGGACTGTGTGTGCAGTTTGAATTTGTTTAACCCACAATTTATACTCCGTTAGAAAATGAGGAAACAAGATAAAAATTGTTGTGCACTACATACTATTCCATGAAGGCAATTGACGGAGTGAGATTCTGGTGAAATTCTCAAGAATTTGTCAAAGGTCAGATTAAGACGGTCTTGCATACATTTCTTCTCCTCAATGTGCATATAATGAGGGCTCAGAGAATCTTCTATCTTCCCTAGCTCTTCATTCCTTCAATTTCTATTGATTTATCTATGACGCCAGAAATTCTCATAATCCCAATTTCGCAAATTCAGAGGTTAAATAAAGAAAATAGTACATACGCAAATAACATTTAGAATAGGGTGACCATAAATTAAAAGACTTGGTTTCAATTAAAAATTAAAATTGCACTCACTATCGTTCAAAGACTTCTCGGATTAATTTTGTGTTTGTTATTACTATAATTTTACTTCCTCTAATGCGAAATAATTGATCTCATATCCGACAATATATTACTTGAGTTTATTGATTTATCCTAAAGAGGCGATAGAGAACATAAATGACAGAGACGACACTAACTCCCAAATTAAGGTATTTGACGAACATGGCTATGAAAAAAGGGAGCCAAAGCCAATCCAATACCCACTCTGACCATGGTGTCTTTTCTACAACTTCAACGCCATCTTTGGATGGCGGAGTGCTTTCCTTCGTTTCTTCCTTCTCCGGACTATCCTTCTTTGTCTTCACATCAACGGTCAGCTTCAAAATATCTATCCTCCCAGTCACCTCCTTCTTCGGGAGGAAAGGGGAGGTCAAAGTGGAGAAAAGAGGAGGAGTCGTGAAAACGGGAGGAGTCACAGGAGACGGAGACACATCTCTGGAATTGAGAGGGAGTTCTTCCCTTGACGCCGTCCGAATTCTCACCGTTTGACCTGTCTTGAAGAGTGTAAGTGAACTCGTGGTCACCACTTGCTCGACCCCTTCTTCTCCTTCACTATCTTCCTCAAAGATCAAATGGGACGAAGATGACGCCGCTGAATGACTCCGAACGGAATCTAGACTTGTCTGACTCCTAGCGGAATAATTTGAAAGTCTTCTTCCTTCTTCATCTGGAGAAGGAGAGTCTGTACCTCTTACGGTCCCGGAACTCACTGTTAGACTGGAGGAGGAGCCATAATGTCGTTCGGTTGGATTCGGAGAGAGTCGGGGGAGGGTTGAACTCCTGGTCGGCGTTGAGTATTGGTCAAAAAGTGTAAGGGGTTTGTAGGGTGGTTCGGGTGTGATTGGCTTTGTTCGAGAAGGGTAATCCGGCCGTCCTGGCTTGGGAATTTCCCTTGTGGTCACCCTATTTGCCGGAGAATAGGGGCGTGGATTCGGACCTTCACGGTCTGCTTCGAGTGTCGACACTCTCGTCGGATTCACCGGAGAACGTGATCGTAAATTCGGGTCACTTCTATTATTTGGTCCTAGTACCGAAGTTCTGGTCGGATTTACTGGAGACCGTGAACGTGTGTATGAGTCATCACGATTTTCCGGAATCGAAGATTTCGTCGGATTTACCGGAGACCGTGCACGTGTGTATGGGTCATCTAGATTCTCCGGAATCAAAGTTTTCGTCGGATTTACCGGAGATCGTGAGCGTGCATTCTCGGATCCCGGTGCTCCTATTCTTGCCGGCGAGCGATCCCGATAATCAAATACCAATATTCTTGCCGGATTTACCGGAGAGCGTGATCGTGAATAAGGTCCGTCACGATTACTGGCGGCTGAAATTACCGGTCCCGGAGAGCGGGAACGTAAACTCGGATCTTCACGCATATCGGGTTTTGTTATAGAAGCTGAGCGTGTATTCGGGTCATTCAAATTATCCGGTGCCGGAATTCTTGCTGGATTTACCGGAGAACGTGAGCGTGAATTCGGTTGGTCATGATTCCCAGATCCCGGTGCCGAAATTCTTGCGGGCGAGCGATCCCGACAATCAAGTGCCGAAGTTCTGGCCGGAATTACCGGAGACCGTGAACGAGAGTAAGGTCCATCACGATTATACGTTGCTGAAAGTGAATTTGAATTCGTATCTAATGGTTTATCTTGGACCGAATTTCTCGCCGGAGATACTGAACGTGTACTCATGTCATTCCGATTATCCGGTGTCGGAATTCGTGCCGGATTTACAGGAGAACGTGACCGGGGTTCCGGGCAATCACGATAGTCAAAGAGAGATGCTTTGCTTGGATTTACTGGAGAACGTGAACGTGCATTCAAGTTGTCACGATTGTCTGGTGTTAATGTCGAAAATCTTGATGGGTTTGTGGGGGAGCGTGCAGGAGAATTCCCGCGATCACGATTATTGGCTTGTGGGACCAAAATTCTTGTCTTTTCTTCGGAAAACGTCGGTTCTTCGGATTTCGCGTCCTCTTCTTCAATCTCATCCACCGTTGACATTAGGCTGAAATCAGAACTAATTAGCGAAATTGTCGAAAATTAATATATAAAATTCTGCCCTACCCTGTTGTCGAACTCAAATCAGGTATGAATAGCTGTGTGCTTGATTCGGACGGGTCACTCTGACCGTAAGGATTTTCAGCCTTGACCCTAAAAATATATTTTGACCCGGGGATTAGGTCACGAATTTTTGCACTACGAGTCCGTGTGCAAGTTCCTGCCAGCCAAACATCCCAACCAGACTACCAAGAAAGAAATCCAAATGTTTAAAAAAAAAGGCTGACATTTAGTTAAGATAGATGTGAATTTCGGTCTTACTCGGAAGTACTCGACAGAATGACTCGTGACCGGACATCCACCATCATCTTCCCCATCGCTCCATTCAATGAGACAAGAATTGTCACTCATTAAGACCACGGTCGGTTTAGTCGGTGGACTCGGTTTGTCTGCTACGGTCACCAATGCAAAACTGGAGTCTTGTCCTAAAGTGTTTTCAATTCTTAACATGTATTCCCCACGGTGTTTACGGGAAGCGTTCGAGATTTTCAAAATCGTCATGTTTGATAAGGCCTGTAGAAATGTTGAATTTTAATTATTCGGAAAATATTTAATTCTTGGAAATTTAAATTACTTGAAATTGTGAATCAGGTAAAAGGTGACCATCATGGAACCAATGAACTGTCGGAGTTGGTGTCCCCGAATAACTGAATTTTATCCGGATAATTTCCCCTACTCGGAAAAAATGCTCTGCGTGAGGTTCTTCTTTGATTCTGGGCGGGACTGTTCAAATCCAAACAAAAACAATTACAACGGTCCTCCAAACATTTGACCTTGTCGCTGACCTCCGACAACCAACATGGCGACTGACTCCGATGCGCCATACTCGTTTTCGACAAGACACTTGACCTCACAGTCTGCTTCTACTTTCGTAATGAGGAGGGAATTCCCGCGCAGCTCAACGCCTGCGTGGTCATCATCCGGAAATACTTGGACGTTGTCCAGAAACCAAGTCATGTGACATGGCGCGCCCGGCGCCAACCTTGCTTTGAACTCCACCTAGTACATTTACATTTGAATAGACGAGTTTTAAATTTCTATGACTAATTTGAACTCTATGTACCCTTTCATGCTGGAGTGCATTGACGCTCTCTAATTCTTGTATGAATTTAGGTGGTTCCATTTGAATGGTGAGCTTTGTGGGTTCAGAGAGTTGGCTGGGACCGGAATAGCCGAGAATATTTTCTGCAATGACCCGGAAGACGTAAACAGCACCGGGTTTCAGATTAATGATCCAACAATGATTTTCTGTCATGGGGGGATTCGGGGTGTGCCAGAGTCGTTCGTCCAATTCTGAATGTTGGACCAAATACCCCATGATCGGACAGCCGCCATTGTTGTTCGGAGCATCCCAGTGCACAAACACAGATGTTTCGTCCTCCACCTCAATCTGAGGTTGTCCTGGTGGGGAGGGCCGAACTAGAAATATCATAAGATGTTAATTATAACTTAATTGTGATATTTTAGTAATTAAGAATTCGTAATTAGTGAAAATAAACCTGCATTGGGTGGTATGCTGTAAGTAGAGTATTTGGATTTGGATTTGTGTCCTGAGTGCGAGTGTTTGTTCCCCATCCTCACTTGAGACTCTTGAAAAGTGAACTGATTCTAAAATTAGAGTTTGAGAGATGTGTATTCAAGACTTGGCCTTCCGTTCCCAATCTCAATCGTTTGTCTTCCTTGGAAATTCTACAACTTGTGTTGAAGAATGAAGAAGAGAAGAGAAGAGAACAGAAAGATGTTGAGGTCCAATTTCATTTTAATTTATTTCCATCCTCAACCTCATAAACGACTACACACATAATTAGTTAGAATCTAGGATTGGAATATGACAAAAGTGGTTGAATTTGTCTGTGACATTTAATTAACGATGATTCCGTCGGATTCTCCTCACTTTTTCTCCAAAATGATTCTCAAGAAATTTTCAAAAGCGCCCTCATTTCTAAAAATGGGCGATATCTATTTTCTTCTGAAGGTCTTTGGAAGCTTGGCCTTTTCTCTCCGACTTAATACGTTCACTATTATGATTTCAATAGACGAGTTTTATTATGGCTTGGTTCTGTGGCTTTGCGGGGAGGAAATGGAATCATTTCATTTTTCCTCCTCAAGATGGAAATGGAAACAATTTGTTTTCTGAAAGGCTGGGATTATTAAAAAGAGTCGTTCTCGTTTAAAATATGGCATCCGATCAATCCTAAATCAGAGTGCGACATGTAACGTGTACCGTAAATGACCGATGAGACGCAGTGGCTTCAATGGGCGCTTGGGTCCGATTAAACGCCGGGTCACGTGATAAGTTGTTGCATAAGAGCACGTATTTCACAACCCCAGAGCTCAAATGAACCCCATACCATGTCAAAGCTCGATAAACTTTAATATGTATTAATATATTTAGTATGTACAGGGTGTTTCCGAAAAGACGCACAATGGTTTGGTAATTTTTTGGCTTCGTTACAAAAATTTATGTTAGAGTTGATCTAAATAAGATCTCCTCAGCATTTATCTTGTCAGCTTAATAACAAACGTAATTTAATCTAATTACAATTAGCTATGTTGGAGAACAGATTGACCTGACATAATGCTTTTGAACAACGTCAAAAATTGAACAAATAATTGTGCGTCTTTTCGTGGAAACACCTCGTATGTGTATAGTGTAACAATTTCTTTGAATATGGAAGAAAATTCCGAAGTTGGTGTGTGGGTGGGAAGGAGACGCGGAAAGTTAAAAAAATATTACTCAATTTTTTTAAAAATGCGTTGAAATGTAATGTCATCAAATGTCGTTCCTGATTCCTTGTCGTTTCAATTGCATTTCAGTTTGAATTGATGAATTTCATTTTGAGTTTTTCATTTTCTTAATATCAACAGAAAAATTACTGCAGCGGACTTTGGATTTTCGGGACGTTGTCATAGTTGTAATCCAACCAACCCAACGACACGTGTCAACAAAAACAAAAGACCGCAAAGGAAATTCCAAAGCTGAAATCAGTTTCTTCAGTCTTTCCAATATTGTTAAATTTTTTCCCCTGAATTGTCAAGGAATCTTGAGTCTTTCAATAATTTTCTTGTGACAAGTCAAAAGTAAAATGTAGTGTCACTATAAAAACTAAACAGAACATATTAATTGGAATCAGTACACAACGAAGAACGGGAATGGACCTCTTCGGGGCTGGACCTTCAACCTTAGGCGTCTTCCTTTGCCATTTGAAATTATCGCTCCGGGGGTTCGACCGACTTGGACCAAAGAAGAATGGGCAACCGAACTTGAAAACGTCCGACAAAAACACTTCCCAGATGTTGATGGTATGATATTACTTAAAATTATAAACAAATTAAGTCGATGTGGACGGAATTACAAATTCTGCGGAACATTTGTCGCCGCCACAAATAAGTTTAGTCTGTTTCGGGATGGAATGAAAAAAAAAATTGGACATGGAGACTTACAAAAATAATACAGGAAATCTATCAAATTCTACAGGAATTATTGGGTGAAGAATTGTTTATTAATTAGCTTGAACGTATTCATTTTGATGTACAGCTGGCGTTGACGGTCGACTCCCGCAATTCATCGAGTGTGGTTTGAATCCACCGGTGAAGATGTTCAGCGCATGTCTTAACAACGTGCGGACAGTGCTGTTGAATGAAGTTCTCCTTCGAAAACAAATCAGGCGTTTTAATGAAGATTGCAATTCTCAAGGAACTAAGGAAGGTGAGCTGATTCTCAATCCACCGGACCGTGTTGGCCCTAAAAGTGAAATAGACTATCGAACCTACGCAGAAGAGTGGCAAGACGAATAGATCGACTCTAAGCTACAATTCTGTGACTAAGTCAAATACCTTCGATGTTCCCAACAGAAGAAATGTGTTTGTCATTTGAACTCCAATTGGTCACCAGCTAGCGATGTACGTCCTGGGATTAGCGTCAAAAACACCTGCGCCTATTTTGAAGGCAAAGAATGCACCGGTCAAGACAACACCTTTCGAAGCAAATATTATTTTCAACTCTTCGGTCTATTTTTGCCAGACATTTCAACAGGTGCAGATTCTGTAGAATTAATAAGCCCTCGATGTCGGGATGAGAACAACTTTTGTTACAGAGATCGCGAATTTTTAAAAGAACAAGCGTATTGCGTCAAATCATCCGAAATGGCCAAGACTCGCCTTACTAATCTTCAAGAATATTTCAAGAACCGGTTTATAAGTCAACCACTACAAGTCGGGGATGCATGCGATTTCAGAGACCACAATCGATTCTTCACTTACTCGAAAGAAGAAGATGAAAATTTCGATGTTCGGTTAGAAAATCTTGAAGATATCCAGAAACGAGGGGTGAGATTCTGTAGCATTCATCAACTTCTGACCTGTGGACCTTCAGGCATATGTGAGTGCTGGTCACCGGCATCCAGAGAGTCAGGTGGGAGGTGCCTTCTCCCACCTGAGGATTCGTGCAACTTGAATCTCGAATTGGAACATGTTCTGATGAACAAATCGATTCTTTTCAGCGCAAGAGAAAAACTCATGTTTGGATTTAAATTTGCTGTGACTCCGAAAGCATGCAAAGGGAAGTTGACATGTCAGACGGATATGATGGAAATGTACTGCACTTGCACTCCAGGGTCAACTGGTTTACTATGCGACGAAAAACTCACAAAATTTCTATCCCATGTTCGTGTCCCATCCCTCCCGATTGATGTCGCAGGATATGCCGATAAGGTCAAGGTTTTCAGCGATTTCAAGAAATTGGCGATTGGCTTTCAAGAATTGTTCAAACTGGGAGAAGGGGCCGTCTGCGACTTGGAATCTCAGATTGAAGCCGAAATGCTCGTTGGAAGGATTCGAGAATTGATGTTTCCTTCGACGCTTATGACGGAAAAAGAATATGAGGTCCTCGGTAAAAAGATCCAAAACTTTACAACTTCCCATCAGTCACAGGACATTTGCGAGGACACTTTGAGGTGTCAATATTCCACCCATAAGTGCGTACGCCAAAACCGTCAGATTTACTTGCAAGATTTGGCGGAGGAACTGAAAAAGTCCAAAACACTCATGTGTAAGGAGAGGGGGTGTTCTAAATTCCCTAAACATGTCTTGATGTTCGGTGGAAAAGAGACTGATTTCTTTGGAGGAGAAGACGAAATGCAATACTTTCAAATCATTCAACAACATTTCCGATTGTTGAACTCGAAGGCTAAATTTTGTGTGGTTAGTGGATCTTGCTCTCAAAGTATCCCGGGAACATGTGACTGTGAGGTGGGGGATGAAAAGAAGGAAATGACCACCATGAAGAACACTATGACCACCATGAGCACCATGAACGTGACCCAATCTTTTGCTCACTCCTCCCATCTCCCAAATGACTTCATTTTTCTCATATCCGCCGCAACGTTCTTCGTTGTAAGCAATTATTAAATCATTAAATAATAATTCTTTGGGCGATTCAATCGTGAATCTTGTCAAATTTTAAATAAAATGAATCGAAGATAAAATCAAAGCTCCTACGATATTTGAAAAATAACTGTATGTCTTTATTTTTTTCTCAGTCCTTAAGGTCAAAGTCACCGACATAAAATAATTATTTTCTAGTCGTCTTATTATTCTACTTAATTTTACTTAAAAGACTTACTATTTTACTAAATCTTATCTTAAAAGTTAAAAGTGTGTATTTTAGTCAATATGAATTCCCTAGGACATATTCCTTAAGGACAAGGAGTGACCTGTCGAGTTCGGACTAATTTTTAATTCAACAAGTACGAGAGATGAATGGCAATTTCTTTCTTTTTTATTCTTATCTTAAATTAATTTATGCAATTTTTAATGCGGAAAAGGTTAAATTCGAGTCAAAAATAATAGAATACGGGAAACTTGGAATAATCAATTGTTCAGACATGAATTATTCAATTTAAAAAAATGATTGACCAATTTTAAACAATCTATGTCCTCAAAGGATTACCTACCTCCGAAATTCAAATCTTAAGTTGAAATGAAGTTCAACTCAAAATAATGAAATGGTGACGAAATTGACAAGAAGTTGACATGAAGTTGAACACAAAATCCAGCGTTAATGTCAATTAACAGACAAATTCGATCGAATTCTTTCCTCAAATTATGACTTGGGTTTTTGTTGGGTAACATGTACCGTAAATGACGGATTAGACGACGGGGCTTCAATAATGGGCGCCTAGGACCGATTATGATTAAACGCCGGGGTCACGTGATAGGTTGTTCCATGAGAGCGCGTAGTTCACATTACCAGAGTGTTCAAATTAACCCCGTGTCAAAAAGTACAAATTTTATTTAAACGCCCGGACGTCTAGTCTGTCATTTACGGTATGTGCCAATAGAATGTAAATGCAACTAGGACCAACAACAACAAAGAAACCCGTGCATATAATGTTACGAAGTAAATACAAAGCTCGATTAACTTTAATTCCCTTCCTATGTACAGGGTGTTTCCGAAAAGACGCGCAATTGTTTGGTCATTTTTTTTCGTGGTTACAAAAATGTATGTTACAGTGATTATCTGTTCAGCATTTATTTTGTCAGGACTCTCTGGTCAACAAACTAGCAGGGACATTTACATGTATTTTTTCGGGTTCACCATTTCCATTCGATTGACCTACCCGCTTAACTGACCTTTCTGGAATTTGGTAGGCAGGTTCCCTAGGATGTCTGGAGGGTCTTAATCTTGGGTTTCATGTCACAACTTATAGGTATCACTGAAAAAAAAATTAATTTGAGAGACACTGCTGAAAAAGTCTCTCTGTCCACCAGACAACGGTTGTTACTCCGTGAACTTCGACCTAGGCTCAAAACCGTGTATGTTGCGGTCCAAAATGTTAAATTGAATTTAACGAACGATTACAATTTGCTAGGCTGGAGAAAAGCTTGAATGTTACGTAATGCCTTGCAACAACGCCAAAAATTGAACAAATAATTGTGCGTCTTTTCGGAAACACCCTGTATGTATATAGTGAAACAATTTTCTAGAATATGGAAGATAATTCCGAAGTTGCGTATACATGCGGAGGGGACGAGGAAAATTACAAAAACATTACTCAATTTTTTTAAAACTGAATTGAAATGTAATGTCAAATGTCAAGCTTTTCCAATTTTATTTTGTATTCATGTCAGTTATTACAGGCAAAAAATTCGATCGAATTCTTTCCTCAAAATTATGACTTTTTTGTCGGGTGACCCTAGAGGAGAAATGTAAAGAAAAAGTTCATTAAAAATGAGTATTAGAAATTTGATGACGAACTGATTTTAGTATTTATGAGTCAGCAATATTATTACTGTTTTGAAGAATGTCAATTTTAAAAAAGTTTAGAAAGATTGAAGAACATCGGGGAATGATGGAAATTGAGATTGGAATTGAGAATGGGAATATTGGGCGCGGATGGTTGAAATCGAGGCCACAAAAGAAATATCACAAATTCACAAATTCAACTCTTTATTTTATTTTTCGTGTCTGTCAACTTAAGAATTTAACTCAGTTTTAAAGTTTTAAACACAATCGGAGTAGGTGGACTCGTGTGACCTCTGACCTCTTTTCTCCATTCATGTGTCAACAACCAAAGGATAAACAGACGTAAGATTTTTATTTTATTATTTTACCGTTAGCCGTTGACCGTTATACGTACACATTTACCGTTACGCTTTTAATTTTAGGAATCTGACCTTGGACTAGTAGGTCAAAGCGTCAAAGAATGTCAATTGAGTTCATCCACAGGAAGAGCTGAGGAATAAGTAAATTATCTCAATATGGGGAAACCAAACGGTGGGAAGTCTACGGGCAACAACAGTCACGGTGTGTCAAAGAATAACAATAGCAATGGGAATGGGAACAATGGTCATCATGGTGGGACAAGGTCAAGGCCACTCATCACTCATCCCAAGAAATCACAAAAATCAGGTGAATCAGTTCGGACGAATAGTAATGGGAGTTCCAGCTCTACTAACGGACATGGTGTTGACCGTCGAATTCGCCATCACTCTGGATCGGCCACACCTTCTGCCACTTCGTCAGTGACGATCCCCACTGAGTCCTCATCACCCGCAGTGGACTCCAGTCAAACCAATTTCAACTATGACCTCCGTCTCAACGGATTTTCTTCTCTTATCAACACGGTCAAGAAATCAACAGACAAGGTTAGACTTTTTTATTTATTCATTGGACCTTCCTACTACTAGGGGCGAGTTCGTAATCACCCGATAATTATGTATAATTAAATATATTATGATAATTACCTGGTAATTACCAGAAAAATGTAACTAAAATTGTAAAAACGGAAATTTTAAATCGTTCTATTTAGCAGGTAATCACCGGTATTTATCCAGGCAATTACCGTTAATATTGGTATTTATCATGGTACTTACCGTTAGTCCCAGTATTTACAAAGGCAATTACTGTTAATATTGGTATTTACCATGGTAATTACTAATTACTGTTAGTCCCGATATTTACCAAAGTAATTTCCGTTAATACCGGTATTTACCAAGGTAATTACCGTTAGTCGCGGTATTCACCAAAGTAATTACCGTTAATACCGGTATTGACCAAGGTAATTGCCGTTATTCCCGGTATTTGCCGAGGTAATTAACGTTAATACCGGCCTTTACCAAGGTATTTCTATTTACCGTTAATACCGAGTGGTAATTAGCAATTGGTAATTACAGAACTTTTAATTACCGGTAATCACCAAGATAATTACCTTAGGTAACTACTTTTTTGTAATTACCGACGAACCCTGCGTGTATCATACTAATATTTGACCTTTGACCTATCGTAGGTAAAGAAGATGTTGTTAAACGAGTGTGACGTGATTTTGGAGTGCCGAGTGTGTCGGAATCTCTTCCGTTCCATTCCAAACTACATTGCTCACAAGGAGAGTTTTTGCACTGCTCAGTACCACCCAGTGTCCACTCAAGGATTTTCTCAGTTGATTCAAAATGGTCCTTCATCCTTCCAAATCCAACATCATGTCCAAGTCCAGAATTCCATGACTCAGAAATTAAAAGAGAAATCCAGGTCAAGGACAAGTAATCAAAAGAGCTCTCGGTTGGAACAAGTGTTGTCTAAAATTGGACCAAGTGTGGAATCAGCCACCAGAACTCCCTCGTCACTTTACAATCACATTGCAAGAGAACAAAAAAACCAAAGTTCAAATTCTGGGGCGCTTGAGAAGACAGACAAAGTCTACTTAGTCCTTGACCCTTTGCCACAGAGGAAGGATGGAGTTGTGTTTCAGAGCAGAGTTCAAGTTGACCCATCCATTTGTGAGACGGCAGGGTCAGAGGTCAACCAAAGACGACCGTTGTGTCCAAGTGACACGGCAGTCCTTGACTCCGAAGGAAAGGTCATGTTTGCTGGGGCGGCGAGTGTCGTTCAAGACATTGTCACACGGGTCATCACTCAAATTGAAGAGAAACACAAGGAAGAAAGTCAGAAAATGAAATTGCTCAATTGTCCTACGTGTAAGTTCTCAGAATAATTTTTGTTATTGACCTCTTGAGTTATTTTAATTGTTTTGTAGGTCAAACTGTGTTTGAGACGGAGAAATCTCTGAGAACACATGCAAGGGCTCATTGTCGTCGGAAAAAGCCGAGTAAGAAAGCGAGTACGAGTACAGTGACTTCTGGGACGCCCGGTAAAGATCTTTTTATTTGTTTATTTAAATTTTGACAATTTTTGAGTATTATTTTTACCATCTTTTTTTTTTAATTTTAGAAAAAAAGAAAGAAGCGGAGGTTCCACCCGTGGCCGTGAGAATTGAGCGGAACGGAAGATTGTCACCTGATTGCGTTGAGAGGCCGAGGAAACAAGAGAAACCACCAAAGACTGTCACTTCGTCAAATTCCAGAGTTGACGTTGAATTGGAATTGGCGGAAGTGAAAGAAGAGAAAGTAGAAGAACCTCTTCCACTGCCCTTGGCCGCGACTCGAAGTGAAAGTGTGAGAACTCGGACTCTGCGGACAAGTCTGCAACCTACCGCTCCTCGACCCACACCCGTCCTTCTAACCACACCGAAAAAGGAAATTGTGACACCTGATGAAAAAGTACTGAAAAATGAAGGGAAGAAAGGAAAGAATGAGAATGAAGGTGTGATGAAGAGAATGCAAGCAGCTGCCGTGGCCGTCATCCCCTTCATCCCCACTTCCCCCATCTTTTCATTCAAATCAGGGCGTGCAACGAATAATAGTTGCAGTGCGAGTCTCAGTGCCCTTTCTCCAGTCAAATCTGACCTTGACCTTTCACAACCCAATTTCCCAGTCTCAGCCCCCTCGCTCAATAAACCAGCTACTGTGACCTCCACCTCCTCCACGTCCATGCTTCCGCGGTCTTCCCTCAAGAGAGGACTTACACCGAAACTGTTACTGCTAACCACCACTCCTGAGAAACGAGTTAAGACCGAAACAGAAACAGAGACTGTGACCTTGGCCCCTCAGGGTCAAACTGCTCCAATGTCACCACGCCCTTTCAAATGGACCACACCCACGTCTACGTCTATTTGTCGGAAATGTCATTCAAATTATTCTTCCCAGACTCACCAAGACACTTGCATTCAATCTCGAAAGAGTGGGAGTAGTATTCAAATACGTAATCACTATGTAAAGGAAGAGGTCAAGGTCACACCGACCGCCATGTCTGCAACTACAATCCCACCCCTAACCTGTATTCCACTACCATTCCCGCCAAAGATCGTTGGTCCAATAGCCGTGAGGTCACGGACGCCACACCCACGGTTGACCTTGACCCCTGAACTTAGTCTAAATGGCCGACGGAAACCAAAGCCATTCCCACACAGTTTAATTCTGCTAAATAATAATTATGAAGATGGACATGTGAATGTGACTGTGGCGGCCAAATCAACAGCAACTGTGAAGGAAGACACAAAGAATGACTGTGACCCACCTGCGTCGCGATCACGTGACCCTGATGTTGAAAATAATAATCAAAATAATGCTGACCTGGACGTTGACCCAGGGCGTGAAACTAATGTTAATGCAGTGCCTATGACTATACCTTTGCCTATGCCTATATCTGTTAGTGTTGAAGATGAGAGTGAGAGTGGTGCGGTGCACCGGAGTGAATAAATTAATATTATTTTAACAATTATTTTAATTAGTTTGAGCTTAATTTTAAATCCAGAGTAATTAATTAATATATTCTAATTCTAATGAATTGAATGAATTGGAATCAATGCATGCCTTAGTACTGAATGTTATTATTTTGATTTTAGTTTAATCCAACATGCATTGTACAAAATACTGATACAGTTTTAACGAACTCGCTACGTCTTAGAAAATGAATTAAAAAAATGAACTCCACCAAAATTGTTTTGAAATTTTATTTCGCATTCTTGAATTTTTTTTTCACATTTTTGAACTTTTTGTGGGAATTCATAAGAATAATATTTATTTGTTGAGAATGTGAAGGGATAAATTGAATAATTAAACTTTGGGAGCATTCCTAGCTTTCTCCTTGTTCTTGGCCTCCCTCCTCTTCTTCCTCCGAACTAATCTCATGATTTTGACCCTTTTCTCATTCTTCCTCTTTGAATTCTTCCATTTACTCCTGGCAATCAATTTCAGTTCACTTCTTCCCAAATCATTGAATTTCTTCCTCACTTGTTCCAAATCTTCCTCACCTCCCAAGAATTCTTCAAACACATTTGCGAGTCTTTCGTCATTCTCACGAAAAAAGAAACTGTCACGTTTGAACAAATCTTCTTTGAAATAATTCCTCGGCTTGTCAACTTTCTTCTTGGACTTTTCTTTCTCGTCATCTTCGTCATCCGATGAGTCATACTTGAATGGGTTCTTGTTCCAAAATGACCTCGGCTGACCTTGACCTTCACCATCACCATCCGTCACTGTCTCATTCTCATTCGCTTTCTTTTTTTCCGCATTTCCTCCGAATGTACTCAATAAACTGAATCCAGTGTCATTGAATAAATTCTTTAAATTCGGAGCTACTTTGAATGTGGATTTTTCTGGGGGGTCAGAGGTCGTTGACTTTGGTTTTTGAATTTTTTCTGTCTCAATTTTAGTCTTCGTTTCTGTTACTTTGTCTTTGTCTTTGTCTCTGGCGTAATTTACTTCGTAGAGTCGTCGATGATCTTCCCTCGTGGGGTCAAACCTCACGATTGGCTTCCACACATCTTGAACTGGCTTCTGAGTCGTTTTTTCCATTGTCTTCCCCAGGATTTGACCCAGAATGTCTAATTGTGAATTTTTCTCCGATTCGGATGAGTCTGGGATTTTCTTCTCTTCTTCATCCGCAAAACGCTCATCAATTTGAAATCTTTTGTCCCAAGCAAAATTTGCATTCAATTCTAACATTTTCTGACCAGCTTTTCCTTCATATTGTGGTTTGACTTTGATGGAGTAGTCTTCGTCGTCATTTTCATTTCCGAATAGAAAATCCGATTTCGGTTCGGAGTTGTCGTCGGTTTTCGGTTTCTTCGAAATCGGTTCAGCCAGTCCTGTGTTTGTATTGGACAATGCATTGCGAATCAAATTGGAACGACTTTGTTGGAATTGTTGTCTCCATTCCAAGGACTCGACTCGTAATTGGTCCGACCTTTCTTTCTTTCTTGGATTTAATTTAAGTCCACCGGCAAAGAGTGTGGTGGGTTGAGTGGGCGGTTCTGATTTCCCACCGCCAGTGTCTGGCTCCGCATCACGTGGTATCGGTTTATTAGCCGCAATCGCCAACATTTTCTGTCCAATTCGGTCAATAATTACTGGTGGGGGTGGCGGAATAATTTTCGGGACCGGTTTCGGTGCTACGGGTGCTTCAGTACGTGGTTGCAAGAGTCCCGGGTAAAAACCCAGACCACGGAACATTGGAACTCCGCCCCTTTCTTCCTCTTCGTCAGAAGAATCAGAATCAGTATTTTTCAGAGGCAACGTCTTTTTGATTTCTTTCTGAGATTTGGTGGAGTTCGAATTCTTTTGATCATTTTTTGACAGCGAAACGATTTCAAAGTCGTAGTCACCGGATTCCTTGGCGTAATTTTTCCGGCCTTCTGGTCTTCCCATTGGCTGATTTGGGATCCTTGGGCGAAATGCATTAAATTCATTTACATGTCTTGGGACAGGTAAACCTTCACGCTCTTTCTTCAGTCTCTCCATGAAATTTTCTTTCGCCATTTGAACTTTGAGGACTTGACCTTTGACCGTTGCTTGGTTTAGGTCACTCACGCCTGCAAATACAAATTAAAAATAAATCAAACTGTACAACCTTATAATAATGGTGGTAAAGAGCAGGAAGAGTAGACAAGGTGATTTCCTTTTCCGGGAGGTCTCACTGTTGTCTCCCGTAACAACCAAATCAAATTGCA
>JAQFYE010000906.1:0-27954 GCA_034694305.1 Protaphorura glebata | reverse complement strand
GCAAATCACTAACGAGGCCAACATTGTGGAAATGAACTTTGTATGTATGAACTTTAGCCAGGACATAATCCTCATCGGGGAATAAGCTATCGCAGTGCAGTGCAGTGTCAGCATGCCTAAAATTCCTTTGGGACTGTAGATAAAGGAACTTAATGTCCGGGTCAGCAAAACTCGACCCGGCACGGCACAACCAGGCCAGTCCAACTACCCGCATGCTTCACAAGGAAATCTCTTGTGGTACTAACGCGAAAAACCGACGGACTCAAAAATCAACAAGACGAGTGTCCTGCGGACATATGTGACTGAATTGTTAGTAAATATTGACTTCTCATTTGATTTCAGCCTCAACGGACATCCCTTTAATAATTCAAGAATTTCTTGCTTTGAATCACAATTTTACGTGTGCCATGAATGTGCCAACAAGACACTTGAGTTACTTTTTGAGTCAAGCTGTCTAATTTCCCGTCCAAAGTGATCTCCTTGTCAGTCCGTTGTGTTTCGGGCCGTGAAATATGAACCACTTCCAAATGGAAAGCACCCGTGTCAAAGTGATGGATGAAAACGGATTAATACCCGGGAGAATTTCACTCACTCACTCAGAAGTTGTGGAAGAAAAAACATTTCATTTCATTCATAGGATTTGCATTGTTGAGACTCACCTGAATGTAACCATTTTCACAGAAAGAGTCGTTGAGAAGTCGACCCACTTTGAATTTAGTGAAACGAATTCTGAGGACCCAGTCTCTCAGATTTGTACGGAATGGACGAAATCGATAGTGACAGACCATAGGCTTTCCATAGTTTTCTGTTGTCACGGGTGGACTCGCCACCTCCTCGTAGATCCCAACCGTCTTGTTACATTGATCTTGGAGTGAGTTAATCGATGTCAATTCTCCACCTGTAAAAATTCACGCAGTTCAGTACAATTTCTGTAAAGATCCATTCTGAATCAGATTTCTCCACCGATTTTACGAGAAAAATATTCCTGACTTTCCGACCGCAAGTCAAAATTTCAAAATATTATTTCTGTTTGGTTTCATGGAAATTGAGAGTTAATTTTAATAATTTGCTCCTTTGCTCCTTATCATGTTATCTCTGAAGAATTTACATATACTAGCTTAATTTGAGTCAATTATTTTAAAATATGGCCTTTGCACCTCTGAAAACATTCGGAAAATAAACAACTGGTAGCACATTTTCTATATTATGATTTCGATTAGGATTAGGATGATTGGGCGTCGGAATTGGTGTGTGCAACAGTAAACTCTTCTACAGGGATTGAGAAAAATATTAAACTTCAACTCTGTGTTAATAAATTGTTCCATTACATAACCGATTAGAATTCGAGAATGTAATCCGAATATTACAGAATAGTACAAAGGTGTACTTTCCAGTAAGTCCATTCACCGCTCCAAGAAATCTAAAATAACGAATCGTCTGTCGTCTGTCGTATTTCGACATGGTCTGCCCCTCTTATTTTATTTTGTTGTTTAATTAAAACGCGCCATCGGTGTGCTCAATGATTGTCGTACATTCCAAACACACTTGCTCGTACTCCCTACACTACAGGTAATCAGCAAACACCCAAATTAAAATTTATCGGTTGCACGAGACTGTAATTACATCAAAAGTCATTTGTGAGATCCAGAAGAGTCGATAAGTCCATTGGGATATTGAAGAAAAGTGGAGGTAATACCAAACTACCTCGCCCTTTTACCAAAATGTAACCGGTCGGAAGTATTTCGTGAATTATAGTGAACAATAAATCGATTCCTTTCCCATCAAGACCAAAGGATAATCAAAAATTTAACCACTCCACAACTTTATGGTTCTATTTTTACGGGTCAAAGATTGAGAAAGAAATTGGGCAGGTTGAGTAGGTATGGAGTGTAAAAGTTTAGTGCAACCATAGAATCTTACGCACTTCACATTTGAAGATATGACGGTCGTAAAAACCCCCCAATATGGCCGTACGGGCATTATATATCTTTCCAAAACTGGCAGACAATAAATTCTCTGGGGGTACACAAATGGAAATGGAGTATTTTGTAATGTGGAGGGCCGCTATGAGATGAAAACTCTAGAACTAGTCTCGTCGTGGTGTGGCAACAAATGTACATTCAACCCGAAACTCCTAGTAGTGTGAAACCCGACGACAGAATAAAAACCTATTGTGGGATTTCCTAAATGTTCACTCCATGCATAAATTTAGACCCAAAGTTTTTCAACGACTACAGTTCACGAATTTCAACCAGAATCCTCTCACATTTTTCTGAGCTCAGCCGTTTCTACAACGAGCTACGAAAATCCCTTTCGAATTTAAATTCAGGAATGCATTGAAACACCGTGTCAATAATAATCGTGTAGAGAATGATCTGTTCGATCATGTAAAATATTAACTGATTATTAAATTAAATTCTATTATTTCTTTTTTATTCTTTTAAATTTTATTATTTTATTGATTAATTAAATTTAATTAAAAGCCATTTTATCAAATTTTGATTATGTAATGGACTATCAAAATGTTGTGATCTCCAGCGATCAGGTATGCGTATATCAAAAGAACCATTCGAATCTGATCATGCAGTACAAAACTGATTTAAAATATGAAATACTAACAATCTGGTACTTTCCAAACTACGGTCAGAGAAGTATTCTTAAAACAAAAGTCGTTGAATTTCTTTCTAGAGCAGAATTCTAGATGAACTGACTCCCCAACACACTTTGTAATTTTCTTACTTGTGGTGTCCGTGAAACTTTTTTTGAACTTGAGAATTGTTGGAGTAAATCTTAGTGGATGTTGATGTGTCATAACCAAGCCATGGTGTTTCAGGGTCAGAAAAAAAGTCTATCTTGAAACTCACGAATGAGACGAACCTGAAATATTTGCTTCATTTCGGCTAGGAGGATACCACTTAACGTAAAAGCTAAGATCGGCCTCCTGAAACGTTCAAAATAACTCATTTCATGAGCTCTTGTTACGAATTTGGATACAAGCTAACACTGACACTTTTGTGTAAGTTTCTTTTGAAAATGCTCAAAGACGTGGTTGGAATATTTCAAAAATCTCCGGCAGTTAAGCAAAATATTATCTGTAGACATTTGATACTTAATTATTCAAAAGCCGTGAGTTCTATCAGTGTTGTACGGATATTTTTTTCCTTGAACCAATGGTTCGAGCGAAAATAGAACCTTTCATGGTATTCGAATCAAAGTGCATAGTTCTTCATGTGAGAAAAAGAAATCAAAATTGATGATTCGTATTAACTTTAACTTTAGTCCAGAATAAATTGAATTCAAAGTCTTAAAGTCTTAGAATCTCAATTCGTGCTAGATTCCATATAAAATCCTAGTCGCACATTCTGCATCGTCAAGCGAAAAACTTAAATGTACGTGTTTCCAACGTACAGATAGCTCAAGAGATTTTACTATAGGCTTACAGTCCCAGTCTCTCCTACACAGGAGATGTATTTATTTCCCGACTTGTCAACCAGATAAGTCCGACAGACTAAACAGAAAATCCATTCCGTCATTAATTTGGTTTTTAAGTAGCTACGGATATCAGATGGAGATATTTTAAATTGTTTCGAGTTATTTCATTCCAATGTAGTTCAGCTCGAATCTCTTTAATTTTGAAGTTCTCTTGTGCCTTGGCTACTATATTCTGCTAATGTGTGGCATAGCCAACTACAACATGGCGCATTTTGAAAATTAAATCCATTGATCAGTACTTCCATGTCTTAACTTAAACTATGCACACAATTTCAAAGGAAAGGTTAAATTGGGCAGTCCACTAATAGACACCTTATAGTTATAATAGAGCAACACGCCTTGTGACATGAGATCGCCGGTGCGATAACTTGTAGAACTTAAATTGTCGCAAGAATCATCTTATTTATTGGGACAAGTACATATTTTCTTTATGCTGACAGATATCTGTGGATTCGGATTCTTTTCTACCACATGTCGTATGTAATAGCCTGTTGAAAAAATTAAAGCCGATTAGCTACCGGAGTGTGACTCGAATCTGGTAAGGACTTTTGAAAACGGATTTAAAATATCAAAGTTTTCGCAGTTTAATTACGACGCTTACGATATTGCATAATAAAATATTATTATTCGTCTTCAACTGGGCCCTTTGTGAGAAAGTCGATCAGAATTCATTATTTAGCAATAATTTAAGCGAAAAAATAAACAGATCCTTCCTCCCGTCTCTTTGCTAACCTTAAATTTCGCAACATTAAAGTATCGTTACTCTGATATGCTCATTCGGACCAGCACGTAGATAATAAAATATTAACTAACTGATCATTAAAGAACAACTATGGTGCCTTCCTGATGGTTGATCGTCTTAAAATATGTATTCAAGTACTAAAAAATTATTTTAGTAGTCTCCCGCCCAGAATCGACGCGAAATATTATCATATCTGTATTCTGAATTACGGTGCTTGAGGAACTTTTACAGGAACATGAGTGCCACAAAGTTTTGGAACTAAAAAAACTTTTGAAAATGAAACGGTGAAAATTCGTTGAACCAAATTACAAACACTTGACAAGTCAAGTCAAGTCAGTCTTCTCAGGCGTCCTGGCAGGAAGAGAATTCGAATAATACGTTTAGTGTAATGGTGAAAAGTAGATTTTCATACCATGCTGAGCGTCGACTTGGGGCAGAGGTAAGAAAGCCAGAGTCAAAATGAAAAATGAGATGCTGACGACGACGGAAGTGGAGAAAGTTGCCTTCTCCATGCTGAAACTGGTTCAAACTCAATTTTTTTTACTTCCAAACAAAATTGTCTTCACTTCATAAAGCTGAAGGCGCAATTAATTGTACTCGTTGTTGCCAGGTTGTCCACAAATTGCTCCGTGTGATGTGGTAGAAATTTCACGTAGTCAGCAAAACATGTCAAATAGAATTATTCTCAAAAGATTCTTGTGAAGTTTGCAATTCTCTTCCTGCGGCGAGTTTTATGAGATACCGGAGAGTCAACGCCAGCGGGTGCGTGACAAATATTTTTTTTGAACGAAAGTGAATGGAATGCAATTTCTAGGACCCAATTTCTTGTCTCTTTCACTCCACAGCTTCACTTCACTCGGATCAGATGAAAGGAATACGAGTAAAGAGGATGGAACACAAACAAAAGTAGAAATTCGGGTCGAGTCTTGTGTAAAGATAAATTGATATTTGTCCTGTGCTCTCCTTGTACTCTCACTTTGAATTGTTTGCGTTTTGTATGTACACAAAATGGAAAATAAAACGGAGAGTGACAAGAGAATACGAATCTGTAACAGAAACAGAGGACAGGAACAGGAATTGAACTCTCAAAAATCGATTCTTGTAAGGTTTACAAGATACAGCTAGAAGTATAAAGTTACAATTCAGACGAGATACAATTGGAAAAGGAATCTTGGCAATGGGAATGGGAATGGAATGGCATGACAAGCTTAGCTTTAGCTTTTAGTTCCCATGTATCTGACTTCATGAAGTTTACTGTTACTTGAGCTATTTGCTCACAAATTCAAAGCCCTATTGTCACAAAACAGTTGGAAAAAGAGGGCAAAGAGAACATCATTGGGGCGACAATTCAATTTCGCTTTAAGGACCGTGAGCCATTCATTCCAAAAAAAAAGCTCTGAGGATCGACCTCCGTCCTAGAATGACTTTCTCCGGAACGAACTTCAGGCTGTCAAACTTTTTTTTATTCCCTCTTGACCAGAATACTGTACTTGTACTCGTATTGGATTGGTTGGCCAGTAGTTCCAGTTCCAGTCGCAGTCACAGTGACCGTTGTGTACTAACTTGAATATGTAAAATGCGATTGACTCAATATTGCATTTTTATTCACAGTAGGAAGGAAACGACTCACTTGCTGAGCTCTGAGAAGTATTCCTAAGAATAAAAATAAAAGCGAATGGACAGAGTAGGGTAAATTTGAAATTCTCTTTTTTATTTTCTCTTCGGCGACACGTCGGTGAAAAGCGGTGGAAGGCAGGCGTCAGCCCGAGAAACAATTTAGTCTTCACTCGTCTCTTTATTTTACTCCCTCGTGTGCTCTGAACACATATTTGCTTTTTACGAATACCTCGACCGACCCAAGTCTTTTTTCTTCCTTCCTTGCCTTTAAAATTGGAAGGAACAGGTTGAGAGATTCTCTTCACACTTTCACTCTTCAACACTAGTCTTAGACTTCGTCTGCGTTTGCATTTGAATTCACCCCGAAACTCCTTCAAGTAATTTTGGAAACCCAGAGAGTGCTTTTTATTATTTGCATATACACGAGTTTTACTCACTTGCACTACTATGTGAAAGGGGAGAAAGTCACGGCAGACCAAAATCCTAATTCCCACACGAAACTCCAAAATTTAGGTTTTCTTTTCTTTACAAGTCACGTCAAGGAGGCAAGGCGGTCGTCGTAGTCGTAGTCTTCTTAGAAATAGAATTGGAATTGGAATTGGAGAAAGCGACAGAGGCTGTCAGAAAAATTATTTTCTCCGCATCACCACGTCCGGCCCTGTCCTATTCCTGTGTTGGCAGTCTTATAACCCCTCGAACTTTTTTCTTCTTCTAGATGGATCAATACAATACAATTCCTTATTTGATTATAAACCAACCAACTCACTTCCTCCAAGCTGAAATTGAAGGGATCAAACAGCTCTGGACTCAGAAATGTAACTCTCGCGCGGCCCGGCTTCCAGAAATAAATAAAAATCGAAAGTGTGCTAGATTTGAAGTCCCTACTGAGTTTTGCTGAAATAAATCAAACAGTAAAAGGAAGATAAAGTTCCAGCCTTGCTTAGCTTCAAAATTTACTTTACTATTAAGTGAGGCGTGAAACCCGAAACTTGTGTATGTGGTTTGGCGTGTGTGTTGGAAGACAGAATGAAACTTTCACGAAGGAATGATCGCAGATAATAGGTTCCTCGAGTCCCTAGTGGCCAGAGGTTTTGCACTTTCACCGTATCAATTTTATGCCAGACAGTCAAAACCTAACCGAACCGATCCACAAACTACGAAACTAATGTTCACTCCAATACCGCACTACTCTACCCAGCCAACCAAGTCGTCGTCAGGGTTAATGCAATTAATTTCTCATAATTAATCATTTTCTTGCTTAGTTGAGTTTCCTTCGTCGGAAATTTTGTTTTAGTCTTTTGGGGCTTTCAGTTCTATAAGAAATTCTGTAACTTGTCTCTATTAGGTTTCAGTCTTTACTTTCATTTTGCTTTCGCTTTTTTTTTTTTTACTTTGACTTTTATAGTTTCACTTCACTTTTTAATTACTTTACTTTTTATTCCCATTGGGTTTTTCACTTTTCCTTTCACTTTCACTTGTAAAATGAGAATTTGAAAGTTAGTCAATCTGGAGTATTAATAATTAATTTGAGTAATGAATAATCAAACCCAGACATGGAAGTCAGTGATAAGTCGGGTTTTGGCTGCCGGTTTGTTGTCTGGTTTTCCTGAGTGGTCGATTGACTTTCTTTCTTTCGTCCAACTTTCACTGAGCTCAGCCTTTCTCCGAGGCTGGTGAAAGACAGAGAAGTTGAGCTCAGCCGCAATCCCGGGTATTTCTGCAGCATAGAAGACCGTAAAAACTTTTTGGCTGGATGTGGATGTGCGCTGGGCAAGTGCCGCAAGTTCCTGTGCCAGTTTTGTGCGTACACGCGCCTAAACTAAAACTTTACTCTAGTGTGCTGCGGTACACTCTAGGTACTTTATATTACCCGGGTATACACTGAGATAGGTGAGTTACCCGGTTTCTAACTCGTTGACATGACGTGAAATACCACACGGCATTGGACTGCACTGACTGCTCATTTTCTCCGCTTACGGGGTCCCATACATGTATTGTCACAGTTACATGTAAACGGCACACTTTAGTTGGCATTTGCTTCTAAAGTATGCGGTCAAAGCATCAATGAGTATTTTTCATAGAGACGGTATCGCTTTTTACAGCCCGAGGAAGGTAATTTTGATCCATCTGATAAACTGAAATAAAAAACATATTTCGCAAAACCGACAGAGCCTTACTTAAATAAAAGTAATGCCAAAACATCGGTGGATTGAGAATAAATAAAAATTCTTTATAAATTGTTCTGGATTTGAGGTGAAGATAGCACAACCAATTCGCTCGGCGTTATCAAGTCACCCCAGTTCATCGTATGGCCACTTGTGAAGGTACTATCAATTGTATCTGAAATGTAAGGCAATCAATGAGTGCTACGAATACTGATACGCAAATTTTTCCACCTATATCAGGGTGGTTTGAAAAGCAGAAAGGAGGGCACAAACCTTATGGAAAGATGTACGCCGTTAGAAATCGCTGTGATTTTTATATGTTGTAGTCAGTCGCATCCTGAACAACTTTTGTGAAAGTTCCACCCTCAAAAATAACCGTTTGGCCGCCAGAAATACACAGTCGGCATGTAAGGTGAAAGCAACTGACTTTCGCTTCATTTTCCATTGCTTTCACCTTACGTGCCCATTGTGTATTTCTAGCGTCCAAACGGTTAGACTTTTGGGGTAGTCTTCACATAAGTTGTTCAGGATTAAACCTTTGTATAATATGTGCCCTAAATTTGTTCTCTACATTTTGTCCCGTATCACACATCTGATTTGCATCTGTGCATTCATTACTAGGTATTTTATTGTTAGTAATTTATTTAAAAATTATTTAAGCCAGAATTGTATTGTGTTATGACTGTGAGACAAATAATGGTGTGAATCCATTTGGAGAATCGGTAAATAAAGAATCCAATCTAATTCTGTTGTGGGCTCCCACCCGTTACCCGCTTTCGGATTTGTTCACAAACTTATGTTGGACCCTGTACATGAACGGCTCACGCATCCATCTGAAGTCTGCGTCTGTCTCCGAACTCTTTCACTCATTCTCAAAACTCAAGTCAATTTAACCAGGCAGTGAAAATTTTGAATGCACGAACTAACACCTTGGAGACTTTCTAATCTCAACGTAGGAGAGGACCGTCTCAGTCATCGTTTGTTCCGCTGAAGGAAATAAAGGGGAAAAGGATGTCCTTATTACACACCAGCACTCACGCTGTGAACAAATATCAGAGTGTCCTATTCTTCAGGAAAATAGAAAAAAGACGCTCGTTTCCAACGTTGATAACATCTTCGCTAGTACGAATATTTCATCATACTCCTATTTTAT
This sequence comes from Protaphorura glebata, assembly GCA_034694305.1. NCBI lineage: Eukaryota > Metazoa > Arthropoda > Collembola > Poduromorpha > Onychiuridae > Protaphorura > Protaphorura glebata. Next base: position 18,785 of record JAQFYE010000906.1, on the reverse strand, counting down.
GACATGAGTGTGAAGGAAATGAACGACTAAACTGAAACTCTATACTCTTATATATCCTACGGGCTCTATCTAAAAAATTCTTTTATAATATTAATGCAAAATAAGTGCTCAGGAGTCAGCGTCCATAAAAATGCGTCCAATAATTTAATTTCATTGCACGACATGGAATGGTCTTCCTACTTCTTTTACAGGTAGGAGTTCAACAATTAATCTCCATAAGGTGACATTTCCTTACAAAATTCTTCTTTCTGCCTGACATCGAAAATTTAAATCGGCGTATGACAACTATGCATTGACTGAAAATAATCAAGCACTCTCGCATAACACCAATTTCGGTTAAATTACTTGGACAGAATATATAGAATCTTACAACGGTCCTTACCTGAAGAAAATTTTGTGTAATAAATGCTAACATTTATTAGAACAGCTGGCAGGAAAGTTCTCCGCATCTGCAAATTAAGTTTTAGAAGTCTGTTTGGGTGGATCGTTTGCCAAAATAAATGACATAATTACATGGCTCGGCAGCAAGATTGCCAAAACTTCTCAGAAGTCTTGGGGGGTTTGAATAAATTCTTAAAACCAATTAAGTTAAGTGCAACTTTTAATTTACTCCATGATGCGTGATAAACGAATAAACCAATCAAGTTAATTCTTGAAGCTAATTAAAAACAAGTTAATTCGTAGTTTGTTTTAATTTTTTAAAAGCTGAAATTAGTTGTAACTACCAGACTATTAACCCGACTCCCTTGAGTTTCACTGACGTATGGAACTTAATGGCGGATAATCACCAACTCCAATGCGCAATATCTTAAAATTTGCTAACAAGATCTGATATTTTACAAAATTAAAATCAGTAATTTTAATTCAAAAATATTAACATATCTATTTAGGCTGGAAAAATTGAGAAAACGCTTTTGTATTTTTATTACATTTACGGCATGTACTGCAAGATACAGAATTAGTCATTTTAGAATACCTGTCTCGGATTAGATATCACATAATACTTGGTTGACGTAATGCAGTGGGTTAGTAATTGCAAATGCTACACAAAAAACGATTTGTGCATTTTGGCATTGTATAACCTTGTACGTATCCTCAACGTTAACAGCTCTTTCCATGCAATACGATGGACTAGGTTAGAAGTCTAAATACGTGGATGTAAACCAGAAAACGTCCCAAGGTTCTATGCAACTACATGCAAAACCTTGACTATTTAACGATTATTTTCGCGCACACAATTTGACAGTCAGGATTTTTCTTTTTGCACTTGAGTCACTAAATCACTCGCAAAATTCCTTGCTAAATAATTTTTTATCTATACAACAAATTCTTCTGCATCAGTTTGGTAGGAAGGTGTGGATCAAACTATCAAACACATACTTTCAGTTAATTAATAATCGAGTGAGAACCAAGAATTCAGTATTTTACCATCCAAACCAAAGCAACAGTAAATATTTTGGTTACACACTATTACAATGGCAAATACAAATATCTTGGCCGAACTTAAATCCGACCACCTCAATCCTGGAGAAAAATACAAGAAATTGAATGATTTCTTATTACTGACGGATCGACAACAATTGGAGTCCATTCTTTCATCTCTTCAAGGCAAAACCGACATTTTTTCCTCCAGGATTAAAATTGAGATAGCTGTTACTCTGAAATCGAATCCGGACATAATTATTCAGGAAGCATTCCTGAGTGAACATACATTGCTCTTAGGGCGTGGCCTTCGGTGTAAGTGGATTTTTGAGAATGAATCGCCACTGTCAAATGTTGGCAAGTTGAGTGAGGTAATCCAAAGTGTATCGTACGTGTGCAGGGTCAAGCTAATTGGCCGCCTTGGTCGGTATTTGGAAAATGAATCTAAGGCGGAAGAAATTTACACATTCCTGGAGAATTCCTACGGATTACGTTTAGCATCTCCACTCCTTCCAAAATGTTCTTCGGAATTCATCCGAAAAGTTCTGACAAGAAATGAGAAGCTTAATTTGAGGTTTAGACAAATGTGTCAATTGGAAAACAGAGGTGTCCATATTTTAATGGAATTCCTGAACAAGCGAATGGAAGAGTTTAAGGCTGCTCGAGAATTCGGTGATGCCCTTAAGGTTAACAAATACAACAAAATCCTGACGAGAATTTTGAAAAACCACCCGGAGGAATTCATAACATTTTATGAAAAGTATGGCAATCTAATTGACCAATTCAGCATTGGTTCCAAGTCTACCAAGAGGATCCTCAAACATTTCCCTTCAAGAATTACTAGTGCCCCTGAAAAATTTGCAGAGTCATTGTGCACAAAACAGATTTCGAAATTTCTCACAACAGAAAGTTTGGGGAAAATCTTCGCTAAGATATTCCCGAAAAAATTGTCAACTTTTCAATATACTGATTTTTCTCGGTTAGTCGAGTGGAGCCCATTTATCACAGAAGGGTCTTTCTGGGAAGCCTTCAAAATTGGATTCACGCAGACATACGACGAAAATATTGAAGATTTCTTGCAAGAGATTACACCGGATATCTTACAGTATATCCCCGTAGATGAACGAATCAAAATTGCTGATTTAAAGATAGCAAATGCCCGCACAGATGATTATTACCAGCATGGATACATAACTAATCCAGGAGCCTTTTGGTTGAGATTTCACCCAACGGAAGTGTCTATTCCAAAAATCAAGGAATTTTTGAATGGCGAAGGAGATGCAGATAAACGAGCCGAGATTATTGTAATTTTGGTTGACAATTGTGCCGTGAACAAAGACAAGGTGTCCTTCAGAGAAATCTGTGGGTGGGTCGTGGAACGCTATCGAAATGACAGCCATAGTGTTTTGTCCAAATTCTTGGAAGCAATTTTCAACAATATAACGACTTTCAGCAAATTCATCAAGGACTGGAATTGGGACGCATTTGGGACTTTATTCAGTTTATGCATCCAGAGCCCAACTGAACCACACCCTCCTCAACTTTTGAATTTATTAATGATGGTGATTCGATACCGAGTTGAAAATGACTTGCCGGTGACCTCCTTGTTGCCAACTTTGGTTTACGTTGGCTCCAAATTGGAGTCTCTGACAATTCCAACCTCCTTTGACAATTCAATGAACAGAATACCATCCGAATATCTGAGTGGCAAACGAAAGCCCAGGATTCCAACCATATTTGAAGTGGAATCAAGACTCCATCAAATTAAACTGATCAACCTCATATCTGCTGCACTAGAGAAGAAATTCCCAGAAACCGTACCAATACCAGTTAACTGTTTAAACCTTCTTGCAAATTTATTGAAGACGATTGGGTGTTGGAATAAGGCACACAGGGAACAAGACCCAATTCTAGTTTCAGATATTCCATGGCTCATGAATCATATCAACGAATTCATGGTCAAATCGTACAGTGATACTTCCGGAGAGAAATCTACTACTGAAATCCACATTCGCCTTCATATTATGGAATATTTAAATAAACAGTCCGACATGAAGAATACTTATTTCAAGGAATATCTTCGAACAATCCCAGATGTTGCAGTCATCGAATTTAATCATGGAAGAAGCCCCAAAACCGTTCTCGAGAATCTGGAGTCCATCTTGGACTTTAATTCGAATGATTACAACGAAGTTCCTATAACCTCGTCGAATCGTTACATGCCGAATGTCAAATGCATCAGTCAAATATCTAAACAGAATAAAAGACGAATTATTCGGTTTTTTGAATGCCTCCCCTACAATGGCTACCTTGGATTGGCAGACAATGCCGTAAAACAATCATGTTCTAAAATTGCAGCTGGAAAACCAAAATCAACGATGCATTTGAACTTGCTGTCAGTTCTTGACCCACGTGGTCAGTATTTACAATTAATGGAAGGGATGTATCCCAACAGCACTAGCAAAATCAACTCGACAAGCAACAGCGACGCCGCAGAAGAATATAGCTGTAAAATGGCCATCGCTGGCTCCTTGCAATACGTGACCCCAGCCTCGATTGGTTTACCAGTTGTTGGCCGATTTTGTACAGGAGATTATTTGAAACTGACCCTAGGCTCCCTCGATTCATTATGTCTCAAATCCAATGCGGAAGATTGCCGAAAATTTCTGCAACCAATAATTGACCAACCTGCTGTCTCCATCAAGAAACATGCCATCCGTCTATTTTGCACGCACAAAACCAAGAATCAAATTCTTGACTTACTTGTCGAACTCTGGAAAAAAGAAACGCACGCGTCCATCCGACATGTTATATTTCAACAAGCCGTCAGAATCATGGCAAATACAGACGCAGAGAATCAGAAGCCTTATTGGGATTTCGTCCAATCCCTTATGAGTTCTCTCGTCGTGACTGATAAAATCGTCTTACGGCAACTGGTTGGAATAAATTTTTCTAGAAGAGCTCGTAATAGTGGAAATATAATGAATCAAATTCCTCTACGACATTTCGCAACTTATTTCGAAATCTGTTTGGAGAAATTCAAAATGATTCGTGCTGTGGATGATGCCAAATGTGCTGATGCTTTGTTCTCCAAAATGACGCATCAGATGGATGTACTACCCGAGGCGTTCTTGAGGGAATCTGTCGTACAACAAATCGATTTTGTGTTGACACAGGAAGAAGCAAACTTTGGGGTTTACTCCGGCCTAAACAAATTTGTCACAAAATTTCTGTTCAATTGTTCGGACGAAAAGCTTCTGGTGTCAAGACTTGAAACAATTGGGAAAGCCATTTCGAATTTGAAGAAAGATATGTGGGACTTGAAGGGAAAGCAAGGAACTTACCCGGCCCGTCAAATTGCTAAAACGGTATTGGACAGAATCTGTTATTCGTCTCTGTCTAAACCAGAAGACTGTAGTAGAAGTATCGTGGGTCAAGTACTTGAATATTTCTGTGAGAAATTCAGAATTGCAAATGATCGAAAACTTTGCACAGACTTTTTCAACGAGTTCATTTTGTTACAACTTTCTAAGATTCTTCATGCGCAGAAGGCAAAGGATGACTGGACGGAAGTTGCGGGCAAAATTGTAGAGTTGGTCAATTTCCTTGTGGCGGAATACCATGGAGAAATTATTATTGGACCATTCTGCACCATTCTAAAAACTTTTATGGGCTACTACGATGAAGCCTACGGTAAAGGATCCGCGGTATATGGGGAATCGGATGACGAAGGAAGAGTTACACTTGCTGATGGATTGTTGAAATCAGAAAATCCACCCAGGTCGGCTGTAATTGTTGCAGCGAGTGTTCTACCGAACAAATGTCCTTCAAAACCCTGGTTTGCGAAGAAGTACACCGAAGCACAACAAATATTGCAGAATTGGCCGGACGAAACCGTTCAAATTTTTCTGGCAATGTCGTAAATATAACCATTTGTTGTTTTAGTAGTATTTTACCTGTGCCTAACGATCAGCTGAACAGACTTTAATAGTATTAATTTAATTAATTTGATCCATATTATGTTGAAAATAAATACAACTCTTATTTCCTTTGAATCGGTAAGACGATGCGGTAATTTTTTTCAGTCATTGATTTGTCATCATTAGCTCATGTATTTTAGACCTATAGGGCTTATAAAATCCCCATGTCCATCTGTCTGCCCCTGCCACGCTTCTCACCTGGCCTCCTGGTAAAGTACATTCGAGTAACATAAAATCAAATATTTTTCTGTATTCAAAATCAAAAAAGTTTTTTAAAATATGTGAATTTGTAACAATAGTATACGCATAGAACGAACTTCGATTGATAAGAGAATTTGTAATTTGTGTTCTTTGATTTTTCATTTTATGTATGAGAACGCGGGACGCAGGAAAATGTACGAATGCGGATACATTCCAAGTGCTAGAAATGAAACCGCATTACGATTACTTTCAAATCTCAATAATGAGAAAGGAGGTCAGTGAAAGTAATATCTCCAATTTTGAAGTTCGAGTAGTGCGTGCAAATCTGTTCTTCCGCCTTGGGAAATGTGAAAGTAATTATTCAACACGTCGTACGTAATTAGCCCAAACCAAGTATGTATGCTTGGACTAGACGATCCTCCATGTATCTCCTCGCACTTTCTCTCAGCATAGATGTCTAAAACTGTGTCTATACGTTTCAAAATTTATCACCCACCCAAACATAATTTGTGATTGTCTAAAGTAGTAAAGAAAGTCGTGGATCTGTATAATTTAAACAAAAATTAATTTAATCCAAATTTTGATTTTAGAAATTTTTTTATGATCCCTCTAAAGCAACTTTTCATTCCTGGTGTCTGCCAACGGGATAGAACTACCCACAGGGAGAGGGAACTAGGCTAACATGATACTTCAACCGAATGAAACGAAATACGTGGATAATGTATGAGTGTTATACTCAAAATGTATTTAACGTGCGATTAAATTGTCAGTAAAATACGCATTGTTTAACCCGGTACACTTTATTGATAAACTCAGATCACTTGCTCAATAATAATTGTTCATAAAATTATTTCTTCCTTTACAAATTTTAAGCATTGCGGCCAACTTTAGACCACAGAAGGGCATTTGTTCGGCAATTGATGTGTCGTGAGCGACGAGAGGTCCGACTCGTTTTTGGCACCTTAGATTTGAATACGTTTCGAGAAAGCCTGTCCCTCGATCTCGAAGTGCTCCTTCGATTCGTTTGCAACCCTGGTTGTTGACAATCATAGTCCGCGAGACAAATTTCGTTAAGGCCCTGACTAAAATTTCCAAAGCACTTTGTGGTCAGACAATTTAATTTTGACTTCTCTAACTCCGTTCACACAACCTTGTACGAACTGCACCTTCGTAGAAACGACAATCATAATTAGGATCAAAATTGTCACCTGCATCTAAAAATATAACAATTAAAGAGCATTATAGATTTACTACAGCAGACTGTGTATTTTTCTTTCATTAATAGTATCGTTATATTATTTTTCATTTAACAATTTTTTTTTATAATTCATAATTTGATAATTAAAGTCTTGAGATAAGTATTAAGTATTTAATTATCTCGGAGAAGATGGTTTGTCTATTGCTTTCGGTTACATTTACAGTTTAGTCAGCAATGTTTGCAATTCTCAATAATGTCACAAATAATGTTCAAGGTGGTTCAAAAGCATTCACCCAAACTCCGAGTTTTTAGTTGGAAGCTATAAGAAAACAGTGATTGAAGAAATTGAGGAAATGTCAGGATTGATCGTGGGAAGTGACATATTTTATACCACCCGATGAAATCGAACCTTCGTTAATTTAAGAGGAAGATCAAAATACTTATACCCTTGTAGTGACTAAATTAAGTAATATGACATTTAAAGAGTTACATTCAGAGGCTTACCTTGAAGGAATCTGGTCAATCGGTGGCGTCGGTGAGAAACTGGAGAATATCGTAGGGAAATCCGAATCGTCCTGACTTATAGAGAATTTCCCTCTCCGTGTAATAACGCATTCATAAGAATATCAGTAGATGATTAGTTTGTGAAATTCAAACAGCTTACCGCGAAAGTGTAGCTTTTGTCTGTACAACTTGATAGCAACACCTTTTAGTTATGTTATCGCAAATTTTTTGGAACAATCTTTGTATTCCAGTTGAAACACTGGAACCAGTCCCCTCCTCGTATGACGTTCGGGCCTTGTAATATAGCTTGATTTTGGCTATATTATGGCTATGTGCCATACAAATTGTTCTTAAATTTTCTCAATCAATCTGGCTAACTACCAGGGCCAAGTTCGATTATTTATTTTATATTGAATGATTACTGTATGTTCATTTCCTCGACGAAGTCTCCTGTAGACGTTCGCACCAAATTTAGTTAATTCCACACCTTGTCGATCACTCAAGCTTGGACAAAAATCATGAAATTTATGTCGGCCAAAAATATCACCGCAAGTTTCAACCAGCATTATACTACCATACAATCACCATCAATTTCTCTTAACAAGCATGTATATCAGCTGCGGCAGATTTATATCTCAAATTCAATTATCACATCTTTAAATATTTTACTTTACAAAAAAATTACACAATCGGACTAATATGTAGTACAAATACAGCTTGCAGGAATATGTACTTGACGAAATTCATAATTTATTCGATCGGGGAAATTCTACAATCTTAAAAATACTCCATTGGTCTAATTTTTTTCTGACAGTAAGATAAACGTTCGAACAAGCGTTTGCCTCTTGGAACTGTGCCTACAGGACCTAACCATCGGTTTGCACTCTAAATCTCCAGTACAATCCAAATTCAGATTACAAACAGAGTTCAATGGTAGAAAGTCCCCCTGACATTTGACCTTAACTCTTCCAGGCTCTCCGTAATCCGTTGATACATGGTTGAAAGTCCGGGAATGAAGACTCGACATAAGGAACGACGAAAATGGTTACACCAAATTGGAACTTCATCTAATTTTCAAATAGTGAATCTGAAACTCCATTTAATTTTCAAGACATTTAGAGAATTCGTTCTTACACAAAACAATACTTTATTTGGCTCTAATAATCGTGTGTGGCCTGAGACACGAATCTGTCCAATGTCTGACAGATTGCCGAATCAATCATCCAAATCTAATCACATAAATCAAACCTACGGGGGTTACCGAAGCTAACATTTAATTATTAATTGACATGGCCAAATGCTGAATCAACTACAAATAAATCGGTATAAAAGTTCCAATTATCACACCTGATAATTCAGTACGATTGAAGATTGACTCAATATACAAAGTTTGATTCGGGAAAAGACGTTAATTTTGTAAGCGCTGCTACGATTTGTAGGTGTTGGCTTTTATGAAACTTTAATTTGTCCGTCCTTTTGAATAATTTCAGTTTGACTGGAAACGTACCTTTAAGAATTGGAATGTCAGGATATGCTTTTTGAAATCCGACGATGAGTGATGGCTAAACTGAAAATATAGACTCCCGAAAGTAAAATTTAGAAACAGAGAACAGGCTATCATTAACTAAAAAAAGAATTTGCTTCCGATTCGAAAACCAAAAATTGTCATTGATTGACAATCTTGTGGTTTCATTTACCGTTCACTTCATTGCCATTTACTTTTGCGGCGACATCGCAGAACTTGTAACTCTTTCATTCGTGTTCCCGATACCGCAAAGTGTGGACTACGAAAAATAGATTGAAATGAATGATTTCATTGAAATAGACAAAAAATAGCGTAATGAATAATTCGGTTAAAAATGCCATTTCCCATGAGATTAGCGGAGCTGCTCAGTTCAATAGATTTTAGTGACCTTTTGGGCTTCCAAACTTCGTGGTCCGTCGGAACAGTTTTCACTTTTTATTGTAAAATTATTGTAAACGTTCTAAAATTATAAAATCGAATGTAAAATTAACTCAGTTCTGCCTTTGATTGTACAATTTCTTAATCTCAACCCAACTTCCAACCATAATTTCTACAAGTCACCTCTTCGAGTTTCTGATCTGTTTTTGTTTTTAGAAGAGTACTGAGGAGACTACTCGCCGGATTGGTTACAATTGTACTGGTAACCAATATGGTTACCAGGTATGGTTTGGAAAAAATGATTAGCCGAACTCATTTCTTGCGTTCGCCATTTTAGCAGTGACGAGAAAATAATCAAGGTTTCTAAGAAAAACTCTACAGGTCTTCAAAATTTTAGTAAGGGAAATTCCGTGCACGCTTCCCAGAATCTGCTTTCAGGACCTAGAATCCCTACATATATCGAGAAAAAAAAGGTGCAAGACCGTTGAAATGTCCGAAATGCTAAATTAGAAATGAGAGAACTCATATTCCAAAAATATAATCTATTATATCAATGTACGTATACCTGCTGTCACATAATTTTCGGGTCAAAATATACACAAATGTGCGACATTAAGAATTTTTTGTTTTCAAATCTATTTTATTTCTTACATTTCAATGTTAGTTTTTAAAAAAAATTATTTTTCGATATTTGGAGAAATTATTTAGTCCTGAGACCCTACTTTAAGGAAACCTACGATATAATAAGAGTTTCTTTTTAAGAATCTTGTTCATTTTCTTATGGTCACTAATGTGGCCAGCGCGAAAGATCACTGCACCTTAGACTTTTTACCGCAGACTGGGTGTTTCTTTAAATATTACGTGCTCCGAAGCTCATTAATTTTGGACGCATGACACGCGCAACCGGAATTACACGCTACTTTTTATATTTGGTAAATATACTTACGACACCGTCTATGGATTTACGAAATTATAAATTACGAAGACGCAATTTGACGTATATCAATGTCAATGTCAAATGTAAACGTTCGTGTTTAAGAAATACATGACATCCGCAGATTATTCTGATCATAAGATAAAAGCACATTGCCGACACCGCACCGATGTGGCTTAAACGCGTAATGGGCAGTTAGTTCATTTATATGACTGAATGAATTCAAGGATTGAGATTGCTAATGATTAGGCTGAGTTACTTCAGCTTTAGCTTTAGAGGTATTAATTGAATAAGTCACGGGTTAAGTTATAAAAAAGGATTAGTGCATGATATGTGAGTGAGCAGAATTCGAGATGGGTTTAATTCATAACAGATTGATGTACTGACTTGAGTTCCATGCATACAAACAGTGGTTCACTTAACACAATACACACGATTAGTATGACCTTAGCCGTCCTGATTTCGATATCACGTTCCAAGCGCAAGGTCTTTCGGTCAAAAATTGACAGACTGATTATGTCATGACAGATGAAATAGATTGAATTCATATGTCGTGGGTAACAGTTTAAATCAAACAAGAGTATAAATCTTTACCGGTTATGGCGAAATAAGTTGAAATGTAACTGTGAAGTATATGTTTACATCTAAAATTCTTTGTTGGATTTAAAAAATGTCTTCAACATCAACTTTTCTCTCAGCAGATCCAATCTACCAATTTGTCCTCTTTCAGACATTTTCGGTATTGTTCTGCCAGCTCTTGGATGTATTTGCATTTGAATGGCAAATTGATGTTCAGTAGTGTCATTTTGCTGCTCTACCCTTTGTTGCTATCGGCAAGATTTTACACCTAAATGGACCAGTTACAGTAGTGACCCCATAACTGCTCTATAACAAATGGCTACATAATTACTACTCATATTTGTATGATTCCATACAAATATGTTCAGTGTAAAGGCCCTTGAAGTGCTAAGTAGTTTTTGGACACATAATGGTAGACAAGTTCACTTTACTTGGTGGTGCCTCATCACTCAAGTTCAATATAACGGTTTGCAGAAGAAGAAACAATTAAAGTTGTCGCATAGAACGCAAGTTTGTAATCTAATCAGTGGAGTCATAAACGGTAATTGACGGCTTGATCTGGTTTAAATTACTTTCGTCATCAACAATATTCATGATAACGATGCGGAACATTGATTCATGAATGACCGACCCTACAGTTAGTTTTGACTTACGTGATAGAACCTATTACCGGAGACATATGTTCAGCACATTGAATAAAAATTGATTTAATCGTAGTCCAGTGTGTATGTTAGTATTATTACAAAATAAAATAAAACCCACTTAATTCGCGTACAAACACGTAGTTTAATTTCGACTTTCGGCTCAGAAGGGTTAAAGAAGTGGACAAAACTTTTTGTATATCTTTTTTAAAATGGGCCACCAAGACGCGAAGGCACACCAAAAATTAAATGTCCCTGTGATTGACATTTCTGCATTGGTTACACCAAAAAGTCCAGCGAATGAACTTCAAAAAACGGTGGCTGAAATTGGAAAAGCGTGTGAAGAGTGGGGATTTTTCTATATTGTTGGGCATGGAATTGACCCAAACTTTATTCAAAAAGTACAGGATTTGAGTAGAGACTTCTTTGAAAGGCCGAAGGAATTTAAGAAGACCGTGGGTAGAACTGAGGTAAAAAAAAATTTGGGCTTAAAAATTCTTGTTTAAAAGTATTTGTAATATTTATTATTTCTGAAATGTAGTCAAATTTCCGAGGATATGCTGACTCTGAGCTAACAAAGCAAACAGTCGATTGGAAGGAACTCTTTGACTTTGGAGCAGAAATTCAAAAAATTGAAGAAAGAAGTTTTGACATTGATGGAGACAATCGTTGGCCAAAGGGAATGCCGGAATTCAGAACCAACATGATTTCATATTTTGATGTAAATTCCTAGTCGATAATTGTTAAAACATTTTGGAAAACAAGGCTATATTTTCTAAACTTTTCTAGGCCATGCATAGTGTGTCTGAGAAATTAATGGCAGCCATCTTTACGGCTTTGAAAGAAAATCCGGAACGTTTTGTGGAGGATTTTGATGGGAGTCGAGACACGAGTTTGGTTCGACTCAATTATTACCCGAAATGTCCAAATCCAAACTTACACTTGGGAGTTGGGCCACATTCGGATGCAGGAGCTCTGACAATTTTATGGCAAGATCAAGATGTTAGTTCACTTCAAGTTGAAAAGGATGGCGTATTTTATGACGTTTATCCAGTTCCGAGTAAGAAATCAGAACTTACAAGTTATTATTGGATTCTTGATTAATTAATAATTAAGCTGTGCTTATCTAATGAGCACCATTCAATTAATTTCAGATTCTTTCGTGATAAACATTGGAGATATGGCTCAAGTAAGTTACGTCGCGACTTATTTTTGAGATTTTGGTATATTTCATTATTTTCGGCATTAATGTGGTCTAAACTATATTATAAAATATATTTAGGTTTGGTCAAATGGTCTGTACAAAGCCCCAGTTCATCGTGTATTGGCGAATCATCAGAAGGAGAGGTTCAGTGCACCATTCTTTTACACACCGTCCTATTCTTGTGATATTCGACCTCTGGACACACAAGTGTCAGAAAAGAATCCGGCGAAATATCGATCTATTAATTGGGGTGACTTCAGGAAAGGAAGATTTGCCGGAGACTATGCAGATGTTGGTGAAGAAATCCAAATCAAGCATTTTGAAATTAAATAAAGTTAAAAAGTAACACTAAAAGTTTGACACTTAGATTAAATAATTGTAAGTTATGATTTCGACTTAAATTCTGTTTCTCTTTACAAGCCGTGATTGTATAAAATTCTACAAAAAAAAGTCTCTTTCCTACAACTTCAACTATGTAAAAGATGCTTCAGACAAATTCCAAATAAATATTTCGGAATCAACTGAAGTTCAAATCTGCAACACATTTTGTAGTTCGTAATGGTACTAAATTATTTCTACATCAAATTCATATTTTTTTTTCGTTCTCTGGGACGTTCGAATCTCTGCATACAATAATCTGAACAATTTATACTTCCGTGGATCTGTCAACCTTGAAATATTACATGTACTGCAATTTTTGGAATTTCGTCAGACTCATAATATAATTAAATGAGAATTGGAAGGTTTTGAATTGAGAACATGTTTAAAAATATTCGCCCGTAAAATAGTAATGGGGCGCTGGCCCAGCTCTACACATTGGTAATAAAATTAAATAAAAGCGATTCGATTATGTGCATGTGTATGGTTTCGCAGTAATTGGAAAAGTACAAATACCATACGATATTTTGTCTTACATTGTATTAGGAATGTTAAGAGTCCACATTCGAATCGGTTGTGCGTTGTGCCGTGCCGTTATATATGTAACGCAAATGGACCATTCCGAAAGATTTCTACAAAAGTCATTACGAACTCCAGCTGACTTGGTCTTTGGAAATGTGTCATAGTGTTCAAAATAATGAAATTTTTTTTTTGCTTCGTAGATGAATAACTTCATGGAAAGTATGGCCTTCAACAATCTAAAATGTACATAAGCCGAGACATTTCGGAATTTTAAATCATTTTACTTGAATGGAAAAAATAAACAATTAAAACAAATGAAAGATTTGTTTCGTCACAATTTCATAGACGAAGGAATCCATAACCTTGAATAAATCCGTTACTTTAATTAGAATAGAAGTGAAGGGAAATTCGGGTAGGTCAAAACCAACCTTGGACTCAGACTCGTTTGACCGAACTTGAACCTTGACTTGCCTCAGACTTCCGACTCCACAAAATCAAAGTTACTGAATTGAATATTTTACTTAGCTTAATTAGGTAAGACTTGGGAAAAAATTACTCAGACTTAAACCTAAACCCAAACTTACGTTACCGTGAAGTAAAAACCCACATGAGAAATCGAGTCATTTCAGAGTGCAAAGCAGTCGGATATCCTCCTCACAAGAACTTTAAAAGTTCGTAATAGTTAACAATTACATTGCTCTGAAACTCACAGGCACAAACTTGCCTATTTATCTAACTAAAACTTCAAAAACTTCTCGCAAAAATATTTTCTCCTGAAAAGTACTCTAAATTAGTATTCATCGACCAAATAATTAAGTACGTACGTGAGTGAAATTATTTGAATTCTAAACGACACGTTATTTTCTGCAACCGGAAATTTCCATCGGCAGACGCAAGATCACAGTTTGTGTTGGGAGGTTGGGACTCATAAATCTGCCATTAAATGCAACTGCGTAGTGAGATTATCTGAGCTGTGACCTGAGACATTTACGAAAACCAACAATTTGAATTGAAAAATCAGGAATTTCGTGTGTAAAACAGGTTAGTTCGAAATTCCAATATATTAATTTTGTGCATGCGTTAGAATAATATTTTAGACAGAAATTAACCTTCCCAGGTGTACTGAAGTCTTTCTTAAAGTCATTTGTAACTAGTGTGTCTGGAATGTAGGACATTATTATCTGAGCACACACAGGGAAAGGGGAGCAATTTATTGTTTGAATGAGAATGCATTTTCCAACAAGTGCACGACAATTTATAAAAGTATCAGTGTGAAATTATGAAAATTATAACATTCAGAAACGAAAGTCTTTCAAAATTCCAAGATATTCAACGGTATCAGCAATGAAGTTTCGTCTCCGTCTACATTTTTAAAGTAGCATTTTCTAGTGGTCGCTTCACTGTCGCATATATTTAATGCTACTTTAGAGGTATATTTGATCGCAATTCTTATTATTTACCGAACGCCATGCAATGAAAAATGAGATAAGTCCAGTTTTGTTGATTGTCATCGCTGTAGTCATGCTGATGCTGATATAGTCCTTTGTTCTTTCTTACCTGTGGCTGTCGTTAATCAGTTTTATATACCGTTAGTTAGGGTCACATTTTTTATTACTTATCATTCACTTAAGTAGGGGACACAACCGACCAGAAAATAGCATCGGGTGATGATGAGGGCATACTACGCCCGAAATTGAATTAACTAGGTCGAAAATATTTGGAAGAAAAAATATTATTAAACTCAGCAACGAAACAGTGAAATATATTTAATTAGTTTTGCAAATCCTCTCTCTTCTGGCAATATAAAAATTAGAAAATCACTCCTGTTGAATGTTGAATTATCTCAAAAAAGGGTCAAAGTGTGTGCTAGAGTAATAATAGAAATCTGCAACGAGCAAGGCGTATTCCAAATTACGTCTGGGGCGTAACAGGTGAAAATGACTTTACAAAGATGTGAGAACTCACAATTCTTTATTCTTGAGCCATTAAATGCTTAGATTTTCACTGGTTGAATTTTAAATGCTATTAAGGTGTAGCGAAGTTGTGTAAACAATGTATTTTCTATACGAAATATAATAATATTGCAAGTTGAAAACTATGATCGATGTGTGAGTTGAAGGTGACACAATAACTAATTGATTAGTTTTCATTCCAATTACAGGAATTAATACCTCTAAAAATGAAAAGGTACATCGGTAATAAAAACACTATCATCATCCCATTCGGGAGTTATTCATCAATCACTTCCAATTCGGGAAATGTGACAGTCGGTGGAAATTCTGAAATAAAAAATTGCAATTTCAACAGTGGATATATGCACATTGGGAACAATTCCAGAATCGGTATGATCCATGTCAACGAAAAGGATATTTACATCGGAGATGATTCCAGAATCACGAAAATAAGATCCAACAAGGGGACTATTCAACTCGGCAAAAATTGTAGGGTTGAAGAATTGAGTTTCAATAATGGAACAATTATTGCGGATCAAGGGTTCATCATCATTCAAATTGTGCATCCTGGCACTGGAACCGTTACGATTTTGGACCCAGCTCCAGTGGCTCTTGAAATGCCAGATTTGTAGAAAGAGAATTACTCAGAAAATTAAATTATTTCTTTAATATACTAGGTACGTTTTCACAATGATAGAAAATATAGGGTTAGACGTAGCCATTACTTTTTTTTAGTGCTACCGCTAATTATGTCTTTAGTTTTGATTATAATGCAACGAGTAGGGATTTGTGATTACATCCGTCTTTCCGGATAAGATGCCTTAGTTTATCATTCCTTTCGTGTTTGTACATTTTTTTAATTTCTTGTACGCTGTAATACGAAACGTACTTGTACATGATGCTCAAGGTGCTAATAACTTATTTGTGATTCCATAAAAGTATTCGGATCTGGAAAATTGTATGCTTTATTTTATCTTAGGAAGTACCTGGTCAGGTCGAATTGAAGTAAAATTTATTTCTAGCGTGGCCGCTGCTATATGGAGTTGCGACGTCTCCAGAGTTTTGAATCGGTTTAGGAATGCTGGTGGTTTCGGGTTCGAGATCTCATAGGTACTATCCGACCGAATAATAGGTTTCTCAAGTTTTAGTCGGTGAGTTGGAACTTCATGAAACAAACGACTGTCCATGAAAATAATTTCGACGAAAAAAATGTACTGTGCAACTCATGTTTTAAACGTTTATTTAATTCGCACACTTTAATAGACTTCATTAGTGGTTACATAATTTTTGTCAGAGTCAAAATACTAGAAACAACAATATAACTAATCACAATTGCAAATGTATATCAGGTTATTATTTTTTATTAAAGTTTCAATGTCACACTCATATTCCTTAATGGTGCTTGTGTAATGTAGTTACGTCCGTGCGTTCCGTTAATGTTAGAGTCTAACAATTTGTTGAGAAGATTGTATGGATTTTTAAGCATTTTAAATTTTATGCATTTGGTTGGGTTACATTTTACTATTCCTATTTTAATTTATATATTACGGGTAAGCATCTAGCTTCACATTTCTTCTGCCTCTTCAATTTTACTCTCATCACATCACCATCGTCGTCTGTACAATTCCGAATTATTTAAAATACATTTTTTTAGACTTGTTCACAGCAAACAATTAATCAAAACAGGAACTAACAACAAAAGCTTTTTTGAACAAATTCATATCACTACTATAAACAATCAATTTCACATGTAATTAAACTGTAATATTTTTTCTACATGAATTATGGACGATAATAAGTTCAACTCATTGACGTACCAGAATTAAGGGAAAATTGTATTTGTCAATTTTACTCCACATTTATTTACACATTTTAAACAATGAGACAACAATAAGGAAGCCTTCGTCAAGCAAATGCTTAAAAACGACTAAAACCCTCTTTGGTTTAATATATTAGATTTATTTTTAAATTCTAGCAGAACGTCAAAAATTCTAAGTCATCAAAAACTTCAAAAAAAATTAATTTTGAAAAACTTAAAATGTTAACCAGTAATAAAATTGAGTTTCATCCATTCTACTTGGAGAAGGAAGACCTTAATTTGTAAGGAGAAAAAATTTGGACGCTATGTGTGGGAGAAAGAAAATTTACATAATAGTGACGATTTGACGGACTCGTTCTTTGAAGCAGGAAATCCTGCAGGAATAATAATTTTGAACCAGCAGATTTTCTTCCCTGCAGTTTTATCCTTTCTTGAAGAAAAAGTCGTAAGTCAGCAAGAAGGACAGGACATCACAATTATAATAGTTAATTAAATATAACACAATAACATTTCTTAGCATTAATGATTCGTACCTTCGTTCATCTTAATTCCGATTTTTATCATTTACACTATTTCATGTTTCGAAAATATTTTACGAATTTTCTCTTCCCAAACGTCTTTTCATGATTTCAGTAAATATTGCACAACAATTACAATTAATTTATGTGGTAAAACATGCAGTCCAATAAAGAAAGTTAGAAACTAATTAATGATAACGTGCAGCCCTGAATTTATCTTCACAATTAGAGTCATAAGAAGTGTTCCCAAAATATTTCTAATAATAACATCAACATCACATCACAGCTACTGTAACTAACAAATGCATGCATGCGAATGCAATACCAGAACTAATAATTTTTCATAATTAAAATTCCGATCACAATAACTACAGTGGCAAATTTTTAAATGAACGCAATACTCAATATGTGTTTAGCATATTTAGTAGTACGATTAAGGTCTACTCTACTAGACTCAACCAAATCCAAAGTCAATTTTTCAATTAAAAAAAAAAAAAATCCAATTTCAAACGAATTCATGATTGATTAATAAACTCAAAAACATTTCTAAAACTACGAACTATGAACCAGCATCACAAAAATTCACTTGACAGATCAAAACCACTCAAACCATCCGTACACCATTCAATTCACCCAAGAGTGTCTTTTTCCTCATTTAATCTACCATTTGGTATACACCCCCTTGAAGCTGAAGCTCGGGATTCATTTTAAAGATATATTACAATACATAATTTTTATATAACAATAATAATAATAATAAAGATTACACAACATGATATTTTTTTAAACTTGAAAGTCAAAATATTTAAAAACATATACGTACATACGTTCAATTCGTACGTAAATATTTTGGATGATTGCCTTTCTATATTAACTTTCGGTTTATTAAACTTTGTACACCTGGCAGAAATTACTTCATCCGTGCGATCATCTAAATTCCCGCTCACTCCAAAAATAACATAACTTCAATTCACTCAAAAACAATCCCTATCCGATCCGTCGCGTCCCATCTCCGAATGAGAAATGAGAA
>JAQFYE010000905.1:0-27957 GCA_034694305.1 Protaphorura glebata | reverse complement strand
GTAGATATGGGCTGGTCTGTTTACAGTTGGGCCGGCCTGTTTGTACTCGGACTGGAAATACACATGGGCTGCAACATATATTCTGTATACAGGGTGGCGCATAACCTTTGCCACCCCCCCCCTCGGCAGCCCAATCTGTGGGAGCCTGACGAAAAGTGAGATATGCAGTGCGGATCTAGAGAGCCATTTCGATTGAAAATCCGTTGCGCGTAGCGGCGCTGACGAGCGTTTAGGCAAAAAACTGCATGAAAAGACCCCAAAAAATAGGCTTTCTGCTGCAATAACATGCGCAAAATAATTTTTTTTGAAAAATCCGTCGATGCCACCTTTTTTAAAATAATTTTTTGCAATTTTCAAAAATTTGGAGAAAGTCGATTTTACGCTGCTAGGTCATTTGGAATTAAAATTCTGATTTTTTTCACAAAAATGCCCTGGGAACGAAAAATCGACTTTCTCCAAACCAGTCCAACAAAATTTTAAAAATTGCAGAAAATTATTGCAAAAAAGGTGGCATCGACGGATTTTTTGAAAAAAATTATTTTGGGCATGTTTTTGTAGCAGAAAGCCTATTTTTCGGGGTCATTTCATGCCATTTTTTACTCAAGCGCTCGTCAGCGCCGCTACGCGCAACGGATTTTCAATCGGAATAGCTCCCTAGATCTGCACTAAGATTCTCTACAAAATGCATATCTCACTTTTTGTCCACCTCCCCCAGTTTGGGCTGCCGAGGGGGGAGCAAAGGCTATGCGCCACCCTGTAGATATAATTATTATGAACCTCCTTGTACAACATTTGAAGTTGAGATAACACCTTTTTTGTAGATGTTCTGAGCGAAGCGACTAATATCATCCTTGTAAATGCAATTTACTTCAAAGGCCAATGGGCCGAAAAATTTGATCCGGCCAAAACTAGTAAACAGCCATTTTACGTTAGCGAAACAAAGGAAGTTCAAGTGGACATGATGAAGAGTCAGGATAAACTTCCTTACGCAGAAATTCCAGATATCGGGGCTCAGGCTGTGGTCTTACCGTATAAAGTTTGTCCTACAACAATTATGAAAAATAATTTTTTTTAAAGCGTTCACTTTACGCAGGGAAATCGTCTCTGCATGCTTATCATTGTTCCAAAGGAAAAATCAGGACTATCAAAAATAGAGGCCGGATTTAAGCATTGTACCCCGGCGACCATTTTTAGTAAATTGGGGACTCATGCTCTGGTTAATCTGATGTTGCCAAAATTCAGATTGGAGTCTACTCTCCGACTAGTTGAAACCTTGAAAAAAGTTTGGATCAAAAATTTAAATGAAAGAAAAGAATTTACCCATTTGTTCAACACATTGTGGACAATATCTATGCATTTTCAATGGAGAAAGTAACTGAAGATAAGTTTAAATTATTATTTTGTAAATATTTAGTTCGGTATGAACTCCATGTTTGGTACATCTGCGGACTTTTCTGGAATAACCAAACAAATTTCACTCTGCGTGTCAGAAGTCGTTCAAAAGGCATTCATTGAAGTTAATGAGGAAGGTAGTGAGGCAGCGGCTGCAACTGGTATTTGAAAACTGATACTTATCACAGTAAATTGAATTCAGTGATCTCTGAACACATGAAAAATATCTTAATTGGTTCAATTTAATAGCAATGATGGTCACCGGAAGAAGCATGCCTACGTTCGTTGATGTGAAGGCTAACCGCCCATTCCTTTTTCAAATCATTGACAAGAACACGGAACTTATATTATTTTCCGGTGTTTGTGCAAATCCATTAGGCATATGAGTATTATCACCTGACTGCACTCATAAAATTGTAATAAAACCTCGTATCATATTTTTGAAACATATACACCGGATATTTTGGTTCCTTCTTCGGCATGGAAACGTATCTGTCCGCACAGGACTGGTCAACCAAACAAATTCCTATATTCTGTTAAAAAAAACTGGCAAGTCATATAATTCTATAATTTTTAAGAATAGTTTTAGTTAGTACTAGTTTTAATTTGACTCATTTAAATCATTCCCAACTACACTTTCTCCCCAAAATTACAATGTACGGTAAAAAGCAGCACACCAAAGCCGCCCCTCAACCACCAGTTGTCATTGACCTCAAGGATATCCCAGAAGTCAAGGATGTGGCCATTGGGAACAACCAATTCACGAACGAGTGCAGTAAAGTAGGCAAATTCCAGAATTCTTGATCAGTTACATATTTACATATGACATACAGTCCCACATCATTTCAATACATGAAGGGTCAGATTCCTTCTGACCGAATGGTGGTTGCTTTAAAGAAACTTTACTTATTGAATGTCAATTAAAGCGTGCCCTAATTGATGCTTCATTCCAGATTCTTCGAGCAGGATGTCCAACCAATTTTATTTACTCTCCATTCTACTTGAGAATTCTTGTTGGGATGTGTAAAGTTGGTGCACGCGGGTCAACTGCGGAAGAAATTCAGAACGTCTTCCATTTCCCAGAAAAGGATTGGATCTTCTCGTCAGGAAATATCAGAGTTTTAACCTCTCTTTTGGTGAACACCTCTACTTTTATTCCAGTCACCGAAGCGCCAATTTTATAAAATATTTCAATAAATGGACAGGCACAAAACAACAAAGGAATTTATTTGTCCGAGGCTTCCGCTTTCTACATCAAGAAAGGATTTGAAATCACGATGGAATTTGCACAGGAATTGTTCAATTTGTACAATCGTGAAGTCACTTCTGTTGACTTCAGTCAATCAATCATGGCGGCTGCGCTTATTAATTCTTGGTTCGAGCGAAACACGAACGGCAATATTAAACTTGTCATCAACTCAGGTTAGTAAAACTAATCCAAATAAAATCTAGACTATTTTGACTGCACACCATTTAAAAATTGGGTCCAAAATTGAAACATTCGAAATAAATCGGGTACTAATCTTCTTGACAAATTGAGCATTGATATTTTTGGTTTTAATTTTTCATATTACAGAAATCTTAAACATGTACACACGTCTTCTCCTAATTAATGCGGTGCACTTTCGTGGTGATTGGAAGGAGAAATTCGAGCGGCGCTTAACCAGAAAAGTAATTTTCCACGTGAACGAAAAGAAAGAAATCGAGGTCGACATGATGGTTAAAAAGTTTGAAGTCTTCTATTCAAACCTTGTGGATTTGGAAGCACAGGCTATTTCATTGCCTTATCAGGTAAGCATTACCTAAATATTCTATTCAGGACCAGTGTGTTGTGAACAACGAAGAGGGGATATACCATTATGCTGGTATTTTTGGGCAATCGGAATTCGGAACTCGTAAAGCCAGATGAGCGCACAATTTTACGGGTACAGTGGAATATCGTACAACGAACATGATTTATCACCATTATTGGCAAGATTGTTTAATTTCCACCCTTGGAATTGTCAAGGAATCTTGATTATTGGTTTCATATAGACCGTTTTCGTTATATTTCAGGTATTTCTCACGCGTCATACGAACACTTTCGAACATTAAAACGCCTGCCATTTTTGTAATGTTCCTCATGCAGATATTTCTCTGTATTCCTACAATATTGAGAAAATTAATGTGGACTCCAATTGTCCCTTGTTCTAGGCTTCATTGTACAAATAATACATTTGTTTCTCCCAAAGACTAATCATTTTGTGGTATCTGCAGGGTGACCGTCTACAACTTATGATCGTCCTGCCCAGAAATTGGAACTCTTTTTACCGCCTCAAATGTAGTCTGGACGCGGCGAACGTTTTTTCTAGATTGAACGAAAGTCACGTGGTGGATATCATGTTACCAAGATTCAGAATCGAATCTACTCTCCATTTTATTCAACCCATGAAACAGGTAATTCCCTTATATAATACACACTTTAGGCTGATGGGAACACAAAGGGTAACTTGACCAGAACTGGTGAACGGAACAACTTGGCTACTCATACGTAATATCAATTTTTTTATTACTCTAATTTTGTTTTCGAGCAAGTAGAAGGTTGCTCTTAAATTATAATTTCTTTTAAATGCTGCAAGATCTATACTAAAACTGGTAAGGTTCTTTAAAAATTACACTTGGTTTACTTTCTTCTCTCTAGCTTGGAGTACGGACGATGTTTGACCCCACTTTGGCAGACTTTTCTGGAGTAACTGGCTACACTATGAATGACTTGTACATGAGTGAAATCATTCAAAAAGTGGTATTTGAATGCGCCGAAGATGATGGCGTTGTAGTCGCTCCTCCACCTGATACAAGTCAGTTGAGTTAAAATATTTCCAATATTTTCTAAAACCCGAAGTCAGGGATAACCTGAAATTATAAGGAAATTTCAAAATAGTTCTTCAATTCGCAGTTTCACTTTTCTCCCTGAACGGGAATTGTCAGTTCGGGTTACGTTTGGCCTGAACTCGCAGTAACTTATTACAGAAGTATTTGCTAATTCGAACTAGTTTTAACTAGGAAATTTTGAATAGAGAAGGGAAGAGACCCATGAAGGCAAAATCAGACCCCGAGACGTCCCACCCACCCACCGTGACGCGTTGTGTACTCAAACTCGAATAAAAAGACACAGTCACCTCCATAAGAAATCTTCAAAACCTCTCGGGCCTTATAACTTTTGTCGGGAAAGTCGGATCGGTTTAATTTTTTCAGATTCGGGATCCTCATTAAATTCTAGTAACACAATCTACCCACAGAATTTGGAAATTCTGAACTTCATAATAGAGAAATTGAATGCGAACACTCCTTGGGTCTGCGTTTGAAGGCGCCTTTAAAATCGTTTGGGATTGCATCGCAGAGCGGTTGAGTGCGTGTGGCGTCACGCAACGGCGTGGGGGCCAGATTTCAACTGGCATGGGACATTTCTCTTGCCTTCTCTATTCAAAATTCTCTAAACTAAACTACCTTCACTAGGAAACGTGTCCAAAAATTGTTGATGACCCAATTATCAAAGCTGACACTTCAAAATCATGACTCCCAGTTTTAATGAAAAAAAGTCACATAAATGAGCGTATTGCCGGTAATAGATAATGAATTTAATAACACTAACTATTTCATAAGAATTGCTGGGCGAGCAAAAATCAATTATTCCAGCTAACTCACCACAACTGATTAACTGGCCTAAGTGGTTAAAGGGGTAGGTCCGGTAAGTCCATGGTATTCAAGCAGATTCCTCTTGACATATTGCATAGGTAAAGATTGCTGAAGACTCTTCAGTTTCAATAGTTGTGTCTTTAAAAACTTAATTTTTACAATGTTTATATTAGTCTTGTTTTTTGGTTTATTCCATGAACTACTCTTGGAGTATGGATCGACCGTATAAAAACATTCGTCGGCATATAGACTAGTCTAGACTAGTCTCCTAAATATAAAATCCTAAATTATTTAAGGATTAATCAAATACACAAACCAAAATGTCTGAACTTGTCAGTACTATATTGCTTAGGTTGGTTCGACTCGTCAAACCAGCGTTCCCCCTTCATCGATTGAAATAGTAGTGGATTGCTTTTTGTCAAAAAACCGTTGAAAAATCTATTTTTTCATGCCGATTTTTGGAATGGAAATGGCAGTAAGCATCCTTAACACCGTCTGTACGATCCGATAAATACTCAGCATACGGTTCAGGACTAATACCAATGAATGTTAATTGTTCCAGTAGAATACGACTTGACACAAAATGGAAAGCTATTTTCAGATCAAGGGCAATCAAAATGCAAACCTTTCCCTCATTTATAGCATTAATCGCCAGCTCAAAAATGTACAAAATTACATGATCAGTACCGTGCTTTGGCATAAATCCAAATGGGTATTTTGAGAAGAAGTTATTATTGCTTAGAAAAATTAAAAAATTCACTCCTTAGCTACGTGGGCCAAGAAAAGTGACTTGTAAGAATTGTTCTTCCTCGTCATGGTTAGGTGTGTAAAGCAAAATGAATGTGACAAGTTGTCACCCCATCACAGATACACGAGTGCACGAACCTACCCTCAGCCTCCAACACTTGATCTTTGGGTCACAATTTCTTGATCTCAACGACCGCAAATTTCCCATCGCATTTTGGTTCAACCCAGATATGTGTCACAATTTAATAAAACAAGCCGGTCCAAAGCACCACTCGTAAGTGATTCATATGAATTGCTGTCCCTGCAAGTTCAAAAAATACTTCGTCTCCTCTTGTCAAATAAGTAAGGGACCCGGAGGACTGACCTCCAGTATGAATCTTCGTCATTTTAGTACTTGCATTTTCTTAGTACACTTTTTGATCACGCATTAAGGAAAATTAAGTATGGAGTCTTGCTGCGCCCCGCAAATTAAATGTTCCGTATAAACGATTCGTCATCATCCAGAGTAAGTGTAGATTTTGTGTTCAACTGAAGTTAAGTGCGCGGAGAAACCAATTGGCGCATCTTAACTTATGTTAACTTAGAAATTGCACAAATATGTGTAGGCCAAACTCGTGTGCTCAAAATTGATCGGTTTCACCTTGGCCGT
Source organism: Protaphorura glebata (assembly GCA_034694305.1). Taxonomy (NCBI): domain Eukaryota; kingdom Metazoa; phylum Arthropoda; class Collembola; order Poduromorpha; family Onychiuridae; genus Protaphorura; species Protaphorura glebata. Next base: position 21,494 of record JAQFYE010000905.1, on the reverse strand, counting down.
CGTCGTCGCCGTTCTAATATAATGTCTTAAATTATTTAAGGGTTAATCAAATATAAAAGTGCCTGAGTTTTTCATTTTTGAGGAGGTGATTTTCACGACGCCACATGCCAACTATTTCACATAAGGATTGTTTGGGAACGAAAAAATAAATTATTTCTTTTCATTAGTATATTGCAAATGTCGGTTTTACTCAAGTATTGAGTTCTCGTCATTGCGTCTTCATCGATTAAAATAACAGTTGCTAACTGGATTTAGACTTCTTACCTAGTCAGAACTTTTCTCTTTCGAATTCATTAGAACTAGTGTCAAGAAATACACAAATCTGCGCTGCGTTGTAACTGATCACCTTGTTACCCCATATATGATAATTTACATTAGTCAGGCCGCGTTAGAGAAACGTAGAGAGTATTTGCTACACTAGTTCCCCGGTCTTTGTGAGATAGAACAATTCAAACAATTGTTGAACGGTTTCACGGTTTTCGGAGTATCTCTACAAAACTCTTCAAGAACTGTAAGTAAAATAATTCTCGATTTTCAGTACTGATTTGCTAATATGGACATACTTCATACTGACAGTCACAGAATGTATCTGCATATATACACCAGTTTCTCGCGCGTTTTGTTAGGTATAGGGAGCACGGCATAGCAGGCAAAGCGGTTGGGGTGGACTTCCTTTTCCCCATAACCTTCAACATGGGGTTTATTTTTGACAATTTTTATCTGGGCATACGTACATTATTTGGAAAATGTAGTAATAGTCACTTCACAGTGAATTTTCGTAGATACTTCTAAAAAAAATCCCACTTGGATAATGAGATAGGTAAAAGGAAATTCTATAAGGAACGCTCCGTCAACGATTTGACCCTAACTTTTATTTCTGAAAGACCTTTGCCCCAAACCTTTAAAAATGTCATTAATTCGAGCGTCTCTCAAAACCCGATTTAAAAATGTTTGCATTTTTTTTGAAAACGTGCGAAGAAGGGACTCTTCTCAGAATATTAGCACGGAATACCCATTAGAACTTCCCCCAAAACTGATCACCAATTTTTTTTTTTCGAAAATTGATTGAAATTGAAAATAATTTTTTTGGCAAAGACCGTGCGAGGAGTAATAAATTGAAAGATGAAAGCTTCATTACTTAGCATAGGACATCGGAGCGAGAGCATGGTCCAATCCCCACCCCTCCGTGGGATTCAGAATCGGACAGGGGGGCTTGGGCCATGCGCTCTGCCTAGCATATCTCAGCTATGTCCATCAAATGTATTTTCGTCCATAATTCAAAACTTCGTGTCGTAATATTAAATTGATATTATTTTCTGGCCGAAAATGCATTAAAATATGCGAAGTTATGAGGTTCTTCATGTTCTAAATTATTATCCCACAACGGTTTTTTTTTAAAAAAAAATTTCGATTTTTGAAATAATTTTGGGTCTTGAGATTAGCTTTGGGGAAAAGTTCTATCGGATATTCCATGCCAAAATATAAACAAAGAGACTCCTTTTTTAACTTTTTCCGAGAAATTTATTATATATAATATAATTATAATTTAAATATAAAATATTTTTTCAAGTTTCAAGTTTTCAATCAAGTTTTGAGAGGCGCTTGGGGGAAAATGAGATTTTTGAAAGTTCGGGACAAACGTCTTTCAGTAAAAAAATTTGGGTAAAATCTTTGAAACCTAAGTACCTCCCACGTAATTTCGAACCAAAACTAGATAATATTCTCTTGAACCAGAACTCGAAGTAGTCATTGTTCCCACATATTTTAATCATTTCTGTTCCATCCTGGAGAAACCGTATATCATTACCGGACTTCCGTTTCAACAAACCAAACCCAAAAAGTGTCACCGGGTTGTATCCCGGGCATTCAGAATCTTACCTCCAAGCGAATAATTTAGGGCTAATTCCGGTTTTAACATTTAAAATGGCAGTGCAACCTGCGTTCCTCTGTGATGTTTTTTAGAATACATTATTACATCCTATATGAACTGCGTGGGTATTATCTGGGTCGGGTACATTTCACGGGCTCATACTTCGTTGTAGATCACCCAATTATCAAGGCTGACACATTCAAATCGTGACTCCGCCTTAATGAATGAAAAACAAATTGTCACGCGAATGAACATGTTACTAAGAACAGATAATGAATCTAATGACGCAAACTATTTTGTAAGTATTGATAGGCGAGAAGAAATAAATTATTCCAGTTTCTGGTTGTCCAGCTAACTAACCACAACTGGCTAACCCGCCTTCATAGTTTTAAGGGGCAGATCCAGTAGGTCCATAGTAGTCAAGTGGATTCATCTTGACTTATTGTAAGACGTAAAGAATCCTGAACACTTTTCAGTTCCAATATTTTCACTTTTATAAAATGCATTTTTATAATATTTGGTCTTATTTGTTCGTTCATTCCAATAATAACTCCTTGAGGATGAATCCGCATTCACCAATAAGTGCCTTTAAATTTTTTGAATCCCAGCAGAATTCTCGTATTACAGACAACAATTAGAATAATTGTTGAACGGTTTCTTGAATTTTGGAATATACGAAACTCTTCAAGTTCTTCGGTAAGTAGAATAATTCCCGCCTCTCATATATGATATTATTATATGTTATTATTATAACATTTTGATATTAAAAAAAATTTTAGACCAGCTTCCGCAGTAGGGCTCAAAACAATGTGTCTCCAAAGAAAGAGACATACGTCCAAACAAATAAATTAAATCTACATCTGAATTATTAATGAAATGAGGACAAGTAGAACGATTCTACCCTACAACCTATGCCAGTAGTCAAAATAATTTTCAAACTATAAACCTTTGCAATGAATGAATTTCGGACGGGCAACATAGTTGCAGTACGAAGTGATCAAGTGAATGGATTGAATGGGAAATTCTGAACCTAATAGATCATATCATCAATAAATCTGTGGTTATTGGAGAGACATATTTCCGATTCACAAAATAAGGACCATCCGATAAATAACAACTCGTTGGAGTGACTACTGGCATACCTAGAGAGGAGAGCTCAATTTTTCTTTGAATAGAATCATATACAGGTTTTCACAGAAGAATAAATCACGTTTCAAAAGTTTGTAGTTTCAAAAATGTAGGCCAGATTTTTGAACAAAATAGAATTAAAAATGGAAAATGGAAAGGATACAGTACAATGGGCACGGCAAATAATCCCCTGTCAGAATTGCCTGCGTTTTGGATATGTTATAGCTCTTGACCTGCTGAATAACTTTTTACACGGGGGCATGTGCTAGGCCCAAGGCGGATTCGGCGAAGCACATGCCCCCCGTGTATTTCCAGCGCCCAAAAAATGAGGCTTTTAAAGGTTGGACCTTCCCAAAAGTTGTTCAGCAGGTCAAGGTCTATCATATCCAAAACGCAGGCAATTCTGACAAGGAATTATTTGCCGTTCTCTTTGTGCGGTATCCTTTCCAAAGGACTTGTCTTTTTACAATTTTGACATTTCTCGATGAGTGGAAAGTATTCCCGATATAACGGTCTTTCTTATGTTTGAACTCCCAGAGGCTAATAATGTTAATATAGTACAGGACATTTTGAGAGTTTTAGAATGAATTCCACGCACCGGTTCGTCGATATTTCAAGTCTTTCCGAGGAATTTATTTTTGAAAAATAACTTCTTAAATCCGGAAATTTTCTGAATTTTAAAATTATCTATACCCCTAGATTTTCAAAATTTCTAAAATCTCCGGATTTGGAAAATTTTAATTCCAAAATGAATTTCTCAGAAACTTGAAATGAAATATCGACGAACAGGTGCGTGGAATTCAGTTTCGAACTCTCAAAATGTCCTATACTGACAACAATACTACGCTCTGGGAGTGCAAAAATAAGAAAGGCCGTTAGCGAGAATACCGTCGATTACGATGTCCGGAAGAGCCAAGAACTACTTGATTACGTATGCCAGATTCTAGATCACTTCGCCTTATAACGATACTGGTACATTTGAAAGCCCAATCGGCCAAAACGTTTGATATTCAATTCTTGCTCCATGGAGATCCGGATATCGAAAGTTAGTCATCGCGAATCTCCGGAAGCACCACAGACCAAATGGTTACACATACCAAATTGTAAAACAATCCGTAATGAAACGACTACAGTTGGAAGCGCAGTGTACAACACGTCTGTTGCACGGAGAACCGGATCTCAGTTCAATATAAGTTAGTAATATTGCTTGCTCCCATAGAGTTCCTTTGTTTATTCTAGTAATCTTAAACGCTTCTTAACATTCAGCTAGGGACGTATTGTTTCCGTTTATGTATGTACGCGTATCTTTTGTCGTATTCTGATTTCACTTATTTTTTACGTCCATGTTCTTCCATTGCTAGTCACGTTAATTAATGTTTTATAAAGAGTTGACTCGAAAGCCCGTTTTTACTGTTTCCATCCAAGCCCGCATTGAATATTTTACTTGACATGTTGTCATTGAGCACCAATTTTGTTATAACGATTCATGCTCAATTTTTTCCCCAAAACTACATGGCGTTTACCAAGTTGCTCTCGCTTACATTTATTTGAAACGGTTCCATATTTCATCTCTACTTCAGCACTCTCCCTATTACGAACGCATAGGTTGGTAAGCACTGTTTTAGAAACAATGAAGCATATGGTGTAGATTATACGCATTTTAACACTGACTAACTGCTTGATGCTGCACACGCTCCAAATGATACAGCAACGAATCAATCCTCATTTGCTGCCAAAATTTGAACTGGACGGACAGACAGACAGAGAGACAGATTGACCATTCGCAATAAGTTATTTTGTCCGTATATTACGTCGTACAACTTAATAAATAATAACATGACCCTATTATTCGCCCTTTTCTACTTTGTGCGTGTCTATTTTGAACTAGTGATAAATATCTTTTTGTATCTTATGCTTCTGTCCAGGTCCGAAAAATGATGTCAAAGAGGGTAAGGCTTGTGATAGCCTACATATTCTTTTATTTGGAGGTGAGCACATATATTTCTTTTCCGTTTCACTGGGACTGGAAGTACGGGCGCTTGAAGATGGCAAAACCTTGGAAAACACGGTCCTGTCAAATCTGGAGCATTTTCCCGACCGGCCTCGCTATTCTCATGGGCGCAAGGAACTTGTATCGTATTTGGGAGACAAATATCGTCATAGAATGTGCCGTGATTGATGCCATCTACTTTGCTTTGGAGGTTGTAGCTGTGGCTGATCTCTACCTCCTTTCTGACCCAAAGACCTGGTGTTTGTGGATCAATCATATGCTGGAAATCGATGACGTTCTGCAAGGTTCTTGAATTTCTTGAAACACAGATATTTATATTGAATTATGCACGGACACTCATGATACCTCGACGGATGTTCTTAGCTGCTGATAGGTACTCCCGCCTCACCGGGCCCAAATAGAAATTGATTAAATCCCCCAAAAGAATCAGAATCATAGTCACAACCGAACGCCAATTCATGTCTGCTAAAAATAAACTGCTTTTTTCCTATTACGCAGAAACCTTTCGTGATGAACTAAAACAAAGATGTACACCGCCGCTTGGCAACTACGTCAAGATGTACGAGGAACTGGCGATCGTTCTACTCATGGCTTTATTGGTGGCTCCTTTATTTTTTGGTGTCCTCGTTCTCTGTTACTTTGAACCACATCACCGATTTCTGGGTTATCTCTTCATCAAACCTAAACCCCAGTTGATTTTTGTACCGGTTATGATTTTTGTGAGCTGGTTTGCTCTGATGTTGGCTCAGCCTATGATGATTGTTTTTCTGTCAGGCTTCATGTACGTTCAACTGGTGAATTATTGGATTCCTTGCATCACACCTTTGGATGGGCAATTGGCAATTCGACACATTCGTACAGGAAATGATTGGAAGCCATCCACATTACTTGGGCCTCTCGAGCTGTCAAAAATATTACGGGTTTACCGAGGACAACAAATATTAAACACGATGGCTAATGGGGTAATGGAAAATATCTGCGTCGCACTCCATCACGTCTTGATTGGGATCCTCATTATCTTAGGGATATTTGCACTCATAAAATCCATCGGTAACCCCTACACATTTATTATTTGGGCTTCCATCGGAATCCTTTCTACCACGGTTACGGCAGTCATTTATTTGGAATGGGTTGAAACCCTGTTTGTCTCAGCTGTACTTGAGAATACTCAAGCATTCAAGAAGATTCTAGAGGGACTAGTTGTGAGGAAATCATATGCAAGCAAATTTATTTCGTCTTTCAGACCTCTTCAAATCCGCAGTGCTGGATCATTCTACACCATCGACCGTCTCACTATTCTAAAATACCTTCAGTCATGTTTTGATTTCATCGTTACTTTGTTATTAGGGTAATCGGAAATCTAATCTGTCGTGCCCCACTTCGGCCGGAGTTTGGATTTCCCACATCACAATTCACAGCATTAGGTGGATTTAGGTATAAAATTTTAAGAACTTGTGACAGAATAATCCAAGTCCAATATCTGATAGTTGGTGTAATGATTCCATTTTCAATTCTGTTTAATTCCAATGTTAAAGTAATGTTGTATTTATGTAAAATGTGTGTGGCATAGCTGGAGCTCATATTTTGTATAATGTGCTATCCTTGTTATAACTCTTTGTCACTTGAAAGACTATTTGGGTTATCGATTTTCGCAGAAAGCTCTATGTTATTGTCACCATTGACCATTATTGCGACAAACTTGGCAACAAAGACCCAATATCTATGCGGTCACGAATATAATGTAATATGTATCCCGTGCATTCACCGCACAGTCATTTCCTTTGTATTGCACAAATGTTGATAACAGTTTGTTGGCTGTCTACCACGGGTTTGTTGACCTGGAAAACTGCTGACCTGGTAATTCACAATCGAAATCAAATATATGCATATTGCAAATCACCAACAGTTTCATCTGTATTTTTTCATTCGAGCAGTACAAGAAATCTTCAGTTACAGCCAAGCATGATACATTGTAACGGGCTTTGGTTTTCTATTCATTCTCTGAAAGAATGGAATAATGAATCATATGTCAGAAAGTAAATGTGGCAATGGTCCAAAATGAAGGTCATATCTGATTTAAGAATGGCAGGTGACCTTATATTTTGCATTTCAAATAAATACTTCAAGGAGCACCAAATAAGATGCATACCGGATTCGCCAATGTAATGTTTTCTGTTTGGCGTTAGTAGTATTTGGCTACATTCAGTTTTATACGGACATATACAGAAGCAGACAAAGATTTTCCTAACGTTATTAAGGCGGCGATAAAAGATATTGGACGAACAGATGTGCACATGTATTACCGACGTGCAACGAATCAAACAGATGTCATGAATTGGAGTGTAGCCCGCAGTTCCCAACTCTCTTCAATTTCGAAGACTTCTTCCCCCGGTCACATGGCTCATCGAAACATGTTGCCCCCCCCCCCCACCCACTAACATAAGATAGAGTTATATCATTTTCACTTCTGTCCCGTCCGTCCTCCTATCAACATCCTTGGAGAGAGCAGTCAAGCAACCAGCCCAGACTCCCAGAAAATTCCCATGCTGTCACCTTATCCTCATTTGCCTGTCATCTTTAATTTTGCCATCATTAATATTCATCGTATCTCTGGGTGACTTAAACTATTAAATATGAATAAATAATATTTTAATAAAATATTTTATTTAAGTTTATCATGACTTACTCAAAATTAGGTCCAATTCTAAAGGAATTGATACATGATTATGAGGAAATTGAAGGGGCAATAATTAATTAAGCTTTTTTTCATGTTGAATATTTATATGATGAAGAAGAAAAGATGAAGAAGAAAGGGGTATTCTTGACATTATTTATTTTGGCGATTATTTGCAAGATGATGCATTTAAAATTATTTTGGATAATTCAGTGAATAATGTTTTCATAATGAATGAGAATGATATGAAATTCTTATCAATTATTGAATATACTGAAAAATTTATGTTAGAGAATGGGTTTCAGCAGATCTGGGACAATTATAATCAAAACGGTCCATTCTTTAATTCGTGTGGTGAATTGACAGTTTTTGATGGTATCCTTTGTGGTATTATCGATAATTTGTATTGGGTCTATGTAGTATTGATAATGATCTTTATTATGATGACATACAAAAAGAAGGTACGACATTGAAGGTATGTTACATTACAATGCATATACTATTTCAATTTTCACCACAGAAACAATTGCACTCTCTCTATGAATAATTACTCCTATTGGAATAAAATTACAAGATTGTGTGCCCGAATTTGTGCCTCTTTCAGAAAAATTTATGCCAATAGCAGATAAATTGCTTATTGATACAAATACAGGTCGTGATTTATATATGCAAAATCTTATTATAAAGATTTTCACTATGTTACTCCGTGATTTTAGTGTTGTTTGTAATTTGGACTTGATGAAATTATCCGAAGACTTAAACATAGTTTTTCGTGACTTTGTGCTGTTCGATAATGGCTAATATTGTATCTACATAACTTCACGACTCAACTAATTACGAATTGGGTTTTCCTTAAGATTAATGGCTACGATTAACTATATTGTTTAATGTATTTATGTGATTTTCACTGTAATTTTATGATCTAAAATTGTTAAATATGATCAAGAGAGGACAGACAGGATGAAGTCAACATTTTATTATTATCATTCATTGCTAATTAGGCATTTACTCAAGATTCAAAATGTTATAATATTAGTTAGGCAGTCGGAATCAATTGTCACCTACTGTTAAAGCAACGTTTCATTTTTGATGTTAATGTTGTGTGGGATATGATTTTCGATGACTTTCATAAACATACATCCAATCCAATCCAATCCAATACGATATATACAGGGTATTCCGGAAATTGTCGCCGACCAATTGTTTGCTCATTTCTTAACATGGCTACGAGAATTTATGTTATGGTCACGTCCAAATTTATAATCAACATGGATTGGATGGCCCCGATTGTATCAATTACTTTGATATCACTGGCCATGACACAAATTCTGGTATCCATTAGAAGAAATGAACAAATAATTGGTCTCTTTGTTTGGAATACCCTGTACATACCAAAGGTTAGAAATTTAGTTTGAATGCCACGAATAATCAAAGAATATCGTAAATAAAGGTGCCGCCTCGTCGGCCTCGTATGTAAATGCCGCTCTTCACTTGGTAATCTGTGCGGTGTGGTCCAGATTCCTATTTTCAGTGGTCGGAGCTATTCCCTGGTTAATACGAACGAGCGCCCCAATATTTTATTCAGTGTCAGTTCTCAATTTTCAGTTTAGGTGCGAAATTCTTGAAAATGCTTCGGAAGATGAACAAAGTCGTCCTCGTATCGTTTCTTCTGGTTGGCCTTGCGGCAACGACCTTCGGTATTACTTGACCTCTTTATAATACATGACGTTCTAAAAATGTCGTAAAATTGTGTGTTCATTGTTAAAATATTTTGACATTTCGTTTCAAAGTTCGAAAGACATCTTCATTTTGGAAAATAGTGATTTCCTACCTCCTGTGAAATTATGTTCATTTTAATCGGATAAAGAAATTAAAATTTGTCTCAAAAACAGATTAAATTAAATTAGTTAAATATTTTAATCTGGACTGATATAAATTAAAATAAATATTGACATTAAAGTAAAACTTTTTAATTTAAATTTTTGAGTTTTTTTGAGCATACTTTTTATATCAAATCTGTGAAGTAAAGTAAATTCTTTGAATATTACTAATTGTAGGTGAACATGAAAGAGAAGAACGTTTCATACTTTCAACGTGGGTACGAGGTCTTGGAAATAATATTATGGACAAGACAGAGGATGTGGCGAATTTACTTGGAGGGAACAAAATCATCATGGATGTGCTTCAAAAGAGCAGAAACCTTGGAAATCAAATTATAGATGTGACTGAAGATCTTGGCGCGAAGGTTGGAATAGGTGCAAAAGCCGCTGCCAACGCGGAAGAAGCAGGATTCGTCGTCCAACCGCCTATAATTGATCCATTAGAACTCGAGGTAGAAATTTTTGAAAACAGACAATTTTTAACGAGTATTCTAATTAATTTTGTTTTCATTTTGTTTAGAAATAAAAATATTTCCCTGGAATTCTACCCATCCGCTGGACAATTGATTAAATCACGTGAATTGTCTTGCCTTGTGCATTATTATTTATTATGAAAATCGGATTAAATTAATTGACTAATTAATTATTTATTAAAATCGGATTTATATTCAATGTTCTGCAACCGTAGCTTCGAATCCACGTAAATAATTTTAATTAATCCTTCGGAATTCGGAATATGAAATAAGTTGTACAGTACAAATTGGTGACCAAGTCGGAAATTTTTTTTGAGGAATTTGGGGATATACACTCCTCACTGGTTTGGATAATCTCTCATCCAGACAAATATTCTCACAAAATTTATGAGTGGAAATAATCAAATTAATTTATAATGGTTTAATATGATAGGTAGTGGACATTGAATGACATTATTGAAGGAACATGGATGGGACTACCTGGCCCGGGGAATCGAACCCTGTTCCAATAGAAAGACGGACTGGAACACCGACCACTGCACTCTCTCGGCTCTGGTCAAGAAAAATATATTTGTCTTTGGTGGATGGGAGCGTCCAACCGATAAATTGACGACAAACCACAATCCTGCGTACAGTGTCAATGTTTATTTTATTCCACTTCAACCCAGATGAAAATAATTTATCATTTTTATGATAAATTCATAAAATTCAGAAATCATTTTTCATTTATGGCCTAGACCCATAAATGTTACTCACTTTGTTTTTCGTTGATTTTTTTTGTCAGTTTTCAGTCTGGAATAATTATTTTGTAAAAAAAATGACCGAACATTTTTTTACTAACATTATAAGTCGTGTTCATTTCCACCGTTCATTTGGAGAGAATTTGGGTTATCACGACCATCCAAAAATTTATAATTTATTGTCTTCCATTTTAAACCTAGATAATGAGGCATAAATCAATCCCATTAACTACAAGGAGTCACGCGTTTGCAGATAAAAGTCGACGTGATGTGGTTGTGGTTTATGAATGTGGTTTTTTGAGCTGAGACAAGAATAATTTATCAACACTAGTGTATGATTTATTTTTTTGATAATTCGCCTTTATTTCGGTTCCACGGGATGTTCCAGAATTCAATACAATTTTGAAAATATTGCGAATGTCGAATGAAAATTATTTACGTGGCATAATAAATTTTGAATCCAATTTTATTAAATACTTTTCAAATATAATTAGTTGATTAGATTATTAAAAATTTTAGAATAAACATTTTAAAATTAAATGTTTTTCCATGACGGAGGTCCATTCAACAGAAATGTAGAATTCCAGGGTAATATATTTATTTCTGAAAAGCAAATATAATTAGTCAGAATATTTGTTATGTGTGATTTAATTGAATTCTTACATCGATTGCTTCTGGTTCATTTGATGGGGGTTTGACAACTTCACCTCCTGCTGCTTCGGCAAGGTTGCCAGCGGCTTTTGCACCTACTCCAACCTTTGCGCCGGCAACTTCAGTCACATCGATAACTTTATTTCCTATGGCTCTGCCCTTTTCTATTGCAGCCTTGACCATGTCATTATCTATTCCGAGTGAGCTCGCCGCATCACCCACTTTGTCCATAATCCCATTTCCAAGACCTCGTACCCATGATGAAAGTATGAAACGTTCTTCTCTCTCGTGTTCGCCTATAAATAGTAGTATTGATTCAAATTATGTGAAGAAAATTGAACAAATGATTTGATTGTTTTAAATATTAGAACAATTATTCGACGGCAAATATCAATTAGGTTGAATATTTATTAAATTTTGTTAGGTATTATAGAATCCTACTGCCAAATATTTGTTTAAATTGTACAACGTTAAAAAATTGTCAAGAAATTTTTATCGATTTGCAGCAATACCGTAGGCTATAGCCACAAGGCCAACCAGAAAAATGGAAACGAGGACGATTTTGTTCATTTTGAGAATGATTTTCAAGAATTTTACACTTGAATCTGAGAATTAGGAACTGAGACTGAATAGAATAGAATATTTGATCTATTTATTGTGCTCGTTAATTTGAACCAGGAAATACCTCAAACCACTGATATTATAAGAAAATACAAAATTGGTTGAAAGGAAACCGCCACCGCAGAGATTATCAAGGAAAGTGAGACATTACCTTGGGCGGCTCCTTTGACATATTAATTATTTACGATATTCTTTGATTAATCGTTGATTACTTGTAAAATTCAAATTTATTTGACTAATTGCTATACGGAAACCCGTTTATACAGTGTGTTTCAAAACTAAGTTCGCCCTATTCGCTATAATTGCTTTATTCTTTACGCAATTTATAACGTGAGCCATGAGCCTATTGTGCGTCATCTTGACAGCAAAAAACATCATGGCGGAAAATGTAAGGAGTACGGGAGATTTTCTTTACGACTGATTGACTCCAATTCTTGCGCAAAGTCCTTTTACAGCATCTGTAAATGGGAATCAAGTCGACAAAAAATTCAGGGTCACCGCTAGGGGGTGGCAAATGTCGTGGCACCACCACCGAATGTCCTCAAACTCTGCCTGCTATCTCCATCAACAATGCTTAAATGGACAACGATAGTTAAATGTAAGAAGACAAAGTTTACGCGTCACCCTGTACAGGGCCGGACTAGGGTACGTAATCCGACGGATCGGATCGGATCGGATCAGAAATCGAATCCGATCTGTTCGGATCGTAGGACCTCGGATCGGATCGGATTTAAAGATTGATCCGATCCGATCCAAAAAAATCCGTCGGATTCGGATCGGATCGGATTTAAATCCGAAATTCAAAAAAATACATTAACGGGCATCTGGCCAAATACTATAGGGAAATCTCCCGTCCGATTGACCCCACATTATGCACAGGGCTTGTCCGTGACCTCATGAACAGTGTTTAAATGGACGCCCGAGTCCACAAAAAATCATAGGTCACGGCTACAGGTCAGCAAAGGTTAGTCGTGCTAATATGGGCACCAAGCTCGAAAGACCTAATCCTCTGAGCTGTCCATGAAATCTTTCACAATGCTTATCTGGGTCTCGAGCCCGAGAAATTTCATGGGTCAGCGTTAGTGGTCACCGAGAATTACTAGTGGGGTAGGATGGGTGACCTCCAGCGGCGACCCTTTCATTTTCGCAGCCTTGATTAAACAATTTTCATGGACAAACTCTTTGCAAAATATTGTGTTCTGCAGTACATGTTCCGATATCCTATCATATCAGAAATAAAAAATTTCAAAACACGGAAAGGTACGCTAGAAAACTAATACACTAGAAATTAGTCAATCCAAAAAATTGATTTTTTTTAAAAATCCGATCCGATCCGAAATCCGACGGATTTTTTGGATTTTGATCCGACGGATTATAGCTCCAATCCGCTCCGACGGATTTGAATCGGATCGGATTGACGGGTCGATCCGATCCGAAAAATCCGTCGGATTTCGGATCGGATCGGATTACGTACCCTAATACTGACTCTGGATTTCATATAGAACAACGGATGAAGCCCGTTTTCAGACATAAAATGTTAACACCATTTATTCCGTAATATTATGAATGTACAGGGGGGTCCATACCCCCCCCCCCCCCCCGCCTGCCAAACCTCGCGAGTCAGAGGCTACTGAGACATGCAGTTTGTAGAGAAGATTTATGTCACAGTCAAGCTAGAATTTCCCCGGCATTTAATTTTTTTATCAAGAATCTGACTAGATATTTCACTTATAAATCCGATGCTGGTGAATCTTAGAACCTAAAAAGCGAGCAAAATATAGTTTTCTGGACACAATATACTCAAAAGTTTCAATTTGAATTTACCATTCAATTTGGTAGAATTTTATGCAAATTTTAAGCTATTGTTTCATACAATCAGAGAAAGTTGAGCTTACTATTTATCTAGCGTCTTGGCGAGAAGTCGATTCTCGAGTGAGATCAGCTTTCACCGATTGCAACAAACGATATTTTAATTTTGTTTTTAAATTCAGCCAAAGTCGGATTCACTTAAAATCGAAATCCAAAATTTTTAATCCTGACTGCCATGCGTAGGTCTGAAAACTTCATGTATCTCTCACTCTTTTAAGTGCTAAAATTCACCATCACCGCTGCAGGCATCGGACTTCCAATTAAAATGGCTCATTAGAGCATTTAAAAAAAATTCTACAAAACGTATAATATCTGAGGTACTCTCCAACTATAGCTAATTCCTAGTTCGCAAAAAGTTACGGGCCAGCGTGTGTCGGATCATCAAAATCCGGATGACTATTTGAACATCCGTTATACTGTAGGAACTTTAATTTCCTTTGTCTCCACACCACTCACTCGTTTTCACACAGTTGAAAGGAATTCCAATTAAACTAACTGAATGAAAAGACCGACGAATGGGAGTGCGGAGAACTTTCTCCGTATTTGGGTTCTAGATCGGATGCTGATGGTCCAAACAGTTCAGAAATAGGAACCCGCACAACGAACCAAGTCTTTTCTCCTTTGGAAAATCTCTTTGAATGTTCTCGTCGTCTGGAGTAGTTTGAATTACATTTTCATGACATGCGAACAATTCCAGTCGAAATCCCACAACCTAACGTTACCTGGCCTTCTGTCACTGAATGAATTACTTTTACTACGAAAACAAAGTCCGTATTTCCACACCTCTTTGTTCAAGCATCATGACTATAGAATGACCTTGTTTTCCAACTTTAATTTAACTAGCAGGGAGCCCGACCTTCAGACGGATGTTTACCACTGGCGTATAAAAAAAATACAATTCCTTCCAATTTCGTTGAAATGAATTTGAAGTGAATCACGTCGTCTTCAGCTCTTTGGAGTTTTTGTTCCTGCTTGCCAGGTTGCAGCTATAGTACTACCCTCGTGAGTTGGCACCATGTTGTTCCTCCTTCCCGCTGCCAAATCCACGTGCCAATACGTTACCAAAATTTTTCTATGTATACCCCTAGTCCAAATTCAAAGCCGATCTCACTGACAGACACACATGAAAGTTGTTTAAAAAATACATAACTTCCCCTGATCGGAGTTCTTTGAAACAAAACTCGTCTTGACCTTGTCCGGATATTGCTCCAAGCATTGACCACAACTTCAACTCTAAACGCTTTCCACTTTCTGAGGACAAGCGTTCTGCCTGTACAACCCTTAGCTCCTTGACTGTTTGTACAGATTACCTACATATTCTCCGTCAACACAATCGAATCTGAGTTGAAATTAGACTCAAATCATGGGTCATCTATGTTTTGGGCAAACTATACAATCACGAGGGGTTTTCTATTCATTTACAATTCACAGCCGCGACAATCTTTCTAGTGGATGCAAATGCACTAGACTTACAAGGAACAATAGTCGAATGTGTTAAATCTGAAAAGTAACCGGCTCAGGTCAAAAATGGATCGATTCAAAAACCAACATGCCGAGCATTGTGCGGAATAAATATTCAATTCACTGATGATGAAATTTTGGTTCACCGTTAGAAATATTTTAATCACTCCAACTTCGAACTTCCACAGAAATGACGGGATTAAATGGACTCGCAATTTTATGAGCGCAGTTAGGTTGCGAACCGATGAAGCGCGGTTGTCATAATTCCTGTCTTGACGTACGCTGACCGGATTTGTTCCTTGTCGAACGACTAACATTCTAAAACCCGTTAATTCTTTGCAATTGTTTCGCCATATTAGAATTCTTCTCTTTCTAACATTATTCCGAACCGAAATGAAACCATAAGCTCAATCTCGTTTCGGAGAATAGAACGTGTACTTCGTCAAGTCTGATTCTGGCGTAATAAGTTTTGGGCTTTGCCCAGTACCAAGAACCCCTGGCGGTATACATTGCCCTGCTCTTAATTAGAAATTCATCAAAGCATAATTGGTTCAAACAGTGAAACGATGTATGTATGCATGGAGTAAATTGGACACTTTAATTCCAGGAAATCCGTAAGCTCAGTTGAAGCCACTTCAGGAGAAATGACAAAATTCAAGTGAAATGAACAAAGTCTACCAGAAAATTTAACAAAGCGGGTCGGCGCTGAGGTCCTATTTGTTTGTTCTCCGATAGTGCTGACCAAATTTTCACGACGTATCATCTTGTCGGGTGTCACTCTAACCGAACCTTGACTTAAGGTGTATTACTGCATACGTATAGTTCCCAAAGAATTAATAATTTTGGAATATAATTAAGTAATTTAAACTGACATTAAATCAATTCTCGCCTACTCCGAGCTCTTGTTAAGTTTGCTTTTGTTTCGAACTTAGACCTAATTTGCAGGGAACATGAAAGAATGCCTAGTTTTCACCGGGGAATATAACAATATAAAGTTCTTTAACCCGAATTTGATGAATATCTTAGCTTTCGTCATGGATTTCTCCAGAAACTCAGGTCTAGAGGTTTTCAGTCGAATAGATTTCCGTGGTGAATGTCTCTGGAGGTTGGCCGTACTATAGAGCACGCACTCGGCAACTCAATTAAAGCAAGACTTTTGTTCAAATACTTATTCAAGCGTTTTGTACATATTACGTTTCCATTAATGTAACTTACGCTAGGAAAGCCTTTTGAATTACTATGCTAATTCACATCAACCAGAGCTGGAAAGTGGTTGGTTGCATTTTGTCCGTCCAACACAATCAACTCTTTAATTATAATCATAAGCCTTCTTTTCAACCGGGATTATTTTATTGTCTTAAGTCGGTGGTACACAAAACTTAAAACCCCAAAGTAGGTCCTTCTAGACGCTCATGAAAATGCCAATACTGAAGTGGTAGACACCATACAAGGAAGCTTCATACAAAACGGTGAAAGCGTTCAGAATAAAACATTTCTAGTAGTCAAGGATGTATATGAATATTTCAACTGTAATTAAACTTATTTCTTGATTCCTACTAAGTTAGTACTATGAAGGTTTCAACCGAATATGCCTGGTATGTAGAATTTTCTAGAAATTGCTAGTAGTGAACAAAAATTATCTGTGGATATGTGGGTGATGTCATTTTATGGCATTTATAGGGTAGGATAGGCTAATACGCCCCAACTTGGAAAGGTGAGCTAATTAACCCCACCCGCCATTTTTGGGCATGCTATGAGGTTTCCATGCTCGTGTAGTTTAAGAAGAGGTATTTTAGCATTAGCCGTTCACAGTTAACCCGACCCGATGAGAATAATATGCCGAGATATAGGGCCTAATTAGCACACATTTTGTTTTGTGTGTCAACGTTTCCCTTGTCGGCAAGGTGTACTAATTAGCTGCACTTCCATATGCGGGCGTACTTTTGGAGTCACGTGCTCATATAGTTAAGGGGTGGGGCTAATTAGCACACTCACTTGAAGGTGGAGCGTATTAGCCCAACCCTCCGAGGTTGGGTATTCAGTCGACCTTTACACAGCACAGTCGCGTGGTTATTAATTATTATAATTATATTATCAAGTTTATTATAGACTGTCTGTATATCCAACACGCAAGACGTACGAATATGGTTTATTACAAGTCAAATTTGATGAATTGGAAATCAGTTGGTCAAAACTTTGCTTTAGTATCATCGGTGTGCTGTCAATTTTTTTTAGAAATTCGAATTGAACATTTAGTACAAGCGACAACTAATTTTACTCTCTGACGCGAGTAATTGAGCAAAGTCGGTAAGTGTAAGTGAAGTGTAACTGTACTACGAATGATGTACTGGTTGGTTTAACAAACGCTCATCTACATCTTTCAAGTTAGCTGAGGAATCCCTGCTAGATGTCCTCAATTGAGAATTAGGAGTAAAAAGTGAATGAGTTGCGGCGTCATAGTCATAGCTCGTGAGCTTGGCAAGTGTTAAGCTAAACTTGAAAAATTTTCGGGCGTCGAACTCGGTCTAAGTTACCTTTACTCAGTTTTTTTCATCAACTCTTTGCAATGCAGTCAGACTTTGGTTCTCTCGTAATATCTCGTAGAGTGTGAGTGTAACGACCCTGTCTATATCATTGTATTCAGGCCATATTATATGTTTGCATGTTACCAGTCTCAGTCTGAACAAATTTAATGACTTTTCGTGATCAACTATCACATGCGGACTCTTGAGTTCTGAGTTGTCATTGTCTAACGCCTGTCATGACTTAAATCGCTAATTTCCGCTGGATCGCCGGTTGCATTCAGCTAAATGCATTTAGCTGATTACTCGTTTAATTGCTAGTAGTAGTGGGTGACCTCTATTCAACCTTTTCCCGCCTTTCCTTTGGGAATTGCAATGAGTCTGGTACCAGTCAGGTGAACCGATGAAAAGACAACAAAATTGTGGTCGCAATGTACAGGCGGACATGATGGCTTAGGATATCGAATGACGAAAAGGTTAACTAAACCCACTCCTTAACAGAAAGTTTTACTGTGTAATAAAACTTGACCTTTCCAAACACCTTCAGTAAAATCTTTAATGGTCGCAGACAAGTACTTTCCTTGATATCGTCGTAAATCCATACAAATCAAACCATGAGGGTTTAGAAAACTCACGGGTACTATAATTTCTGAAGATGCATGGCCAGAGACCTTTCGAATACAACACTAGGACATCCCTAACTATTTACATCATAATTATGGTAGTTCCTTTCCGATAGGCCTACGGAAGTACGTGTAATGAAATCCTAGTTCTGTACTGTTCTGACCAGACTGAGTTCTCTTATTGCCGGGTAGTCTATTTTCAAATTCCATTCAGCGGCTCTTTTGTAATGATCAGATTACAATAGAACTCGAGTTTCCGGTTTGCCTTGTTTTAACACCTTGTTTAACAAAGACGACTTGAGGCAGGTTTGTTTTGTTCTTCCCGTTTGAGATTCCTTGACATCTTCGAAGTACTTTTAAATATTTTTGGGATGTATTCTCCGACAAGACGTCAGCCTGTATGAAATCAATTTAAACCGAATACTAGGGATATGTTATACGATGTTGTTTATGTATATAGAAGATATAATAAGATTACGATATAAGATTAAATGGTAATTAAGGGAATCGGCCAGGTGGTCGTTTAAATAAGGTGGTCGCAAGGGCTGGTTTATCTGTAGAGTGAATTTGTTTTAAAAACTTCCCAAGTGAAAAAAGCCTCGATTATTAAAATTGTCGTCGTACTCTGCAGAGCAAAGCTCACGGACACCACACTTCGCAAAATCTTCTAAACGTAAGACAGAAAAGTTTATCAAGAATCTTTGTCACGCCCTGTCATGTCTTGTCAACTTTAATCCCCGAGGTCGCCAAATGCAAATGCACACCAGATGACTTGGAACAAATTTCTACGCATCTCCTTGCCACGTCTACCACGCAACAATTTTTGAATCCAGGGCGTTAACAATACATTTTAATTCTGTCCAAATGTTCACATTAAACGCTTAAAGTAAAAAGTCTCAGGTTTTTGTATTTTTTTTGTGTACACGATACATCATCTAACAGATTTGCCATATAAGCCGATTCTTGTCGACTTCTTTGCTTCCCAGTCTGATTTTTTATTACTCAACCATGGCAGGTCTCTGGTTTCATTGGCCCTCTTAAAGCTTTCGAACGAGGCTAATAATAGGAAGACTTAAAACGGGCATCTCCGTTATAGTTTTTTTCTGTGCGTAATGCGTTCGTTCGTGCGTGCGTTGCTCCCGCACTTTCATAACATCATCAAAACTAGTCGTACATCGTAAGTATCGTCTCACTCATCATGAACTCAATAATATTATTAAGTATTCCGGTTCTCCCTTCATAAACATATTTCGACTAGGCTGACTGAACCGATTTTTCAAAAAAAGGAAAACATAATATAATAAAGTGCACTCTGTCTAGGGATGTTCATAAATGATGTCACACCTGAAACCGTAGCACGGCCAGGCGTGACGGCCGGAAAATACTAGCGGAAGGTAGAAGGCTGTCATTCAAAAAGTTGCAAGAAGCATAAGGGAGCAGGTTTAGCATAATTCTCAATGGAAGGCTTTCCCTCAAATGGTCGACGAAATTAAGTTAGTTAGACTTTGATCTCAGAAGTCAAAACAGTGTTTGGAAAACTATCTAAGAAATTGCAGTCAGGAGCACCCGCTAGAAATATACTGACGAAGGTCATCTAAGGTCAACTGCCTTGAGTCTACGCAACTCTATGCATTGTTAATTTAATATATTCATTGATTGCCTAATATTTCAGACACTGGTTACAGATAAGTTACCACCAAATTGTTTAACAATCGAAGCGCTTAGAGTTTTATTAAATCTAGATTCCCCTTTCGTTGGACTGATGATAACTTTGCAACCATGCCGAAAGAGAGTACTGAGCCCGAAAATATAATATTGTGCAAGTTCTAATGTTTTGAGATTCAAGCAGCTGGGTTTATTTAGCTGATCGGATGGATTGCATCTGGATTCATTGTAGTCTGGAGAGGCGCGGGCGGTACCCCGGAGGACCTAACAATTAGATGAAGTTCATTTTCATGGTCGTTCATTGTGTGTGGTGAAATGACTGGGACTTTTTTGTAGGTTTGCTGGTTCCATCGCATGGATCACATGAGAAAGAAGCAAAGGGAATCCGCTGAATAACAGATGTTTGGCGAGTGAAGCTGAGCTCCACAAGGAAACATCTGAATGTTTTTCTACTTTTTTAATATATATTCCGTTTCCCCAATTGCGTAGCTGTCTGACTTTGGACTGTCTTTGTAGTCTTAACAGACTAAATTATTGTGTTTGCCATTCTTCTCAATGTTTGTATTTGCACGGTACAAAGCAAGTTTATGTAGTAAATACTCAAATGCGCGGGAGGAAGGATGAAGATGTTCGAGATAAGGAACTATGAAGAAACAGGGAATATACATTTGGTGTAAAACTCAGATCAAGCTAAAATTTCAGGGTTGGTCATTTCATGTGTTGTGATCGCAATCGAATTTGATTCAGCAATGCACATTGAGGCGCTTCGGGGATATTTGCATTGGCGATATTCACTGATAAATCAAAGTGCCGTTTTTGCCTCCTATATTGTGTGAGCTATGAAGTTAATGACTTAAATATGTATCGAATCCAATCCGATTGAATGTTACAAAAGATTTCCTGCAGTGTACCAAAATTTTGTCTGCCTAAAAGTCATGCTTGTACTCAGGACATTACATAAATGTAATTCTTGTATTTGTTTTTGACACGATTTGGTTTTTACAAAAAATGTGGTTTTCTTGTTCGCCACTTCGTTTCATTTCCTCTCAACTCTTTCCTTTTCCTTTGTTGAAAAATTCAAGATACTATTACTGTTACAGTACTTCAGGATTTGGGGTCCTTAGACTTTTGTTCTATTATTCTAATTTGCATAGATTTCTACAACTAATTTGAATTTGTGTGACAACAAAGACGATCATTTGGCGCTAGTACGTCTGACTAACTAACCCATAGAGTTGGTAATATATAAAGGCTAGAGAAACTGAACTATAGCTAAATTCCAAAAATCAACAAAATAATTTGAGGC
>JAQFYE010000904.1:0-27973 GCA_034694305.1 Protaphorura glebata | reverse complement strand
GTGTGTGTGTCACGCGTTTTATCTGAGACAAAATTCTGACTTCGACGTCAACATTTAATTTCTTTCACTTCAGTCCACGTGAAATTAAAAAAAGTCAATTTTATTGATAAATTTAATTTAATCTGCGCCGGAATAAAATGAAATAAAAATGGACACTGAAATCTTCTGACATTTCTTGAAAACAAAATCCATATGGATTTGATATTGCCATAGGATCCTTCGCCAGGCTGCCTAGCATTAGTGTATAAAATAGCGCTTTTCTACTCTGCACAACTTCTCTCGAGGTATAGATGTAGCTTCTAAGAAGCTAATCAACAAGTTTATTTACCTTGTCTACAACAACATATCGAACGTATCGTGTGGCCAAGGAAAATTCTACTGTTACGGTATAATTGGGTTCGGAAGAACGACACAGAAAAGAATAGAAGTCTGTTTCTCCACCAATACTTATTCTACTCTACCGCCTGACTGACTGACGTGCATAAATTTCTAAAGAACTCGGTAAAAATCCTTCCCCCCATCCTCCATCCTTTTTTATATTCAACAAAAACATGTTCAATATTCTTACAATGCTCCAAGGAATGACGTCTGAATCGGGAGTTCGCTCCTTCGCTAATCAATATCTAAACACTAACAAACAAACAAAAAACGTCAAACTGAATACATCTCTCTACCTGTTCGAGCAGATTAAGTCACCACAACATTTTCCAGCAATATTTATTCAAACCATTTTGGACATATCTGGCTGAATTCGTGTACAGTACAATTTGAATCATTCTCAAATGAACTCAAAAGGTCTAATTACACGGTTTGAAGTCCATACGTCAGTTCATTTCATTATACATATAATCCTGGTCCAGGAATGATGAACAAACAGTATAATCTTTAACACCTACTCCAATTTCCACTCAATCCCGTTATTTATTCATCTCCCATAACAATTCTAATCTCTCTCAAGACTTGTGATGACGCAAATCAGTCGTCGAAAGTCTGTCCGGAGAAAGCCATTCTATCACGATTACATTTTCATTGCAGTCCTGCTCTGCTCAAAGCTCAAGCCGTATTTCCTCACATCTTATTCATCACAAGTATATTGACTACAATTGCAACAAGTTTTATCCACCCACCACATTAATACAAGAGTCAAGCAACAACATATACATATGCCAAGATGTGTCATGTTCCAACGAATTCTGCCTTTTCTGTAACCCAACCCTCTGTCAATACTCGTATTTGCCTTCTCAATGAGTGAAATGAGAGTGAATTCAAAGTCGAAAAGAAAGTAAAGTGAAAGTAAAAAAGAAAACAAGACGGAGAAAAGACAAGCGTCATCAGCGTCATAATACACATACATATGCATGTGTATTATGACGCTGATGACGTCTGTATATATAAAGGAGTACTTGGTCTTTGTTTGTGCTTGCGCATTTTTTGAGAAAACTACCGAACGGATTTTGATTATTGCCTTACTCCAAATCCGTCCTATCGCAAAGAAAGTCCTTGCCCCTGATGGGGGGAATTCATGTTGGCTAAGCTCATTAAAAATGACATTCGCAATTGGGCGTTGAATTGAGTCCAAAAAAACGGAAAGAGTGTGAAATTCCTCCTCACTTGAAAGTATAACAGGGGGCCTATCGAGGCCGATTACCCCTCTTGTAATCGGTTCCTTACTGACCCGACCCTTGCACTATATTGTGAGATGAGAGTGAGGTTAATATAGAATAACATTAGATGTCTTTAGGACGGCCATGAGTGCAGTGTCCCTGCGTTGGGTAAGACTGAAAGTCTTCAGTTCACAACCCTTGCCAGACCGATCTAAAGGCCGTCCTTTTTCTATGTATCACTCCGTTAATAATATTGTTTGCTGAGTTTTTGGTCCAAACGGTCGATGTTTTAAGTTTGCGTAGCTATAATATGCAATATCTTCTAGAAATTCCAATTTCTGCCGTGGTGGCAATACTTTGCTGACAAAAGAAAAATTTAACACATGAGTGCATTTAACATTGAGTCACTACGACCGACACACCGGGTTTTTCTACAATTTCGTTTAACACACGTCACTTCAGTAAAAAAAAGTACTTGAAACACCGTAAACCGACCATACAGTCTCAAGTTTCATAACAGAAACTTGACTCGAGTCAATGCCAAGTAAAACCATGCGGGGCCTGAGGGTGAAAAATAAAAAATAGTTGTTGACGTCAGAATACCACGCCCACTGACTTCATTTTAAGGAGACAATACAAATAAGAGAGATGTGTACGAAACCAAGACAGGAGAACAGGATAGAATCTCTGTCTAAATGCCAAATTACGACGCAATAGGAACTTGAACCATCGAATGCCTGGGAAATATTATAATATAAACTTACTTGAGAATTAACAGATGCATATTTTGGGCAATGTTATTATCTTCTGTTTTTAAGCTTAGTTGCCCTGGTCCAGTGGGAGCAAGACGTCCAAATTCAATGTGAAAAAAACATCCGAAGGTTGCATCATGTGACACATTTCGGATTACATTGAGCTGTAAAAAAAGTTAAGAATTTAGAAAACAAAAACAGGGGAAAGTCGGATGAAATTGCAATTGCCGCACCAAGTACTGTATTTGGTTGGTTTTGACATCAAGTTATACAGAAATGAATCCAAATCCCACACCAAACGAGTTCAATGACTTCAGGCAAGCCAAGCCAGTCTGTCTGTCGAACATAGTCTTTACAAGGGGTCTTTACACAACTACATAAACTATAGTTTCAGCAGCGGCGTCAACTCATCTCATTCATTCCATTCAAATTCACGATAAACAATGAAACAACGACCCACCACTAAATAATATTATTAATTCCATTCTTTTATTCTACAACAAATACAACCACTCAGATTAAAACGTATCCACTACAAGCGAGCGTTGACAAACAATATCCGAATATCACTGTCGACAAACCCTTCACCTTATAAAAAGACTTAATTCTCTTGCCATAAGTGAGCTTCAAGAAAATTCATGTTGGGAAGTGTTTTAAACATAGTTTAGAGTGCTCATTTCGAACAACTGAAAAAAGAGGAAAAAATATTAAAATAAAAATGAAAATACTAACGTAATAAATATTAAAATTCGTTAAACGGTAATCAGTCGGTGCATTGAAGACAGCCATTCGACTCCTGGCCTATAAAAAGTGTCACAAAATGTTTAAGCTCAAATAAGTGTTTTAAGGTTTCAGTGATTTCAACTTATAGGCCCTCACAGCTCTACTACTTTCTGTACCCCACCTGACGTTTTGTCTGGCCTTCATAATTAAACGTACTAAACCTTTCAAAAATGGAACCGTTACGATCGAAATAGAATAATAAATAAATACTACTTAAATCACCAGTCCACGAACCTAGCACAGGAATCATAATTGTAAAAACCATAGCATGTCTCAAGGTCAGTACCATTTATGATTCAATTCACCTTTTTAATTAAAAGAAACAAAAATGTTCTGGTGTTCTGTTAGCTCAAACGACCTTGCCGTGGTAAAATGAATATCAGAACATAAATTAAAATAATACTGGACTCTTGGGCATTTCCTCAAACAAACAAAAACAGACAGCCAAAGCCAAACTACGCAGGCAAATGCAACGCAAAGCTACCTGGACCAAACGTTCCCTCCCCAGTTTTTTTTTTAAATGTCAAAACTCTGTACCTACAGTTTACTTACAGTTTATTCTGAAAAGATTGACCAAATAAAAAAAGTCTTTATCTATCTATCTTCCACACAGAAACACAGGGAAATAAATCTGAGAGTTCATAATTACCCCAAGACAACCTAAGCCCCACTCTAGTAAATGCGTATTTGTATAACCTGGAGGCATAAAGATAAAACTGTACGTACCGGAAACTTGAGAACAGCATTCTTCTCCTCATGATCTCCAACTTTTAGAAGCGTTAGTTCTTTAGACGTCAAACAAAGTCTGTACGGCCCAAGAATATTTTCTTTACTTCCTAAGCCTTTATTTAGGGCTGTCACGAGCCATACATGCTCAAAATGTGGTTTTACTCCCATTAAATTCATTGCTGATGGTGATAAATTTGTCCCCCTTGTTGTTGGGCCATTCGGCGTCATCATCATCATATCATCAGCCTCGTCTTCGTCATTGTCTGTCAAGGAGTTCATAAGTCGTAGCCATTCTGTCATTTCTTCTTCGGAATTCATAGCAATTCGGACGCAATCCGAATGGGTGTGTAAGGCAACTGCCCACTTACATTTGGCATCTGTTCGACTAATGTTGAAACAGGCTTTCAAAATAATGCTCCTGAAAAACAAAATTAAACCAATTAGTTTGACGACTCGGTACAAAAATCCGACATTTATATACAACACATCTTAAGCTCGCAAATCCCAACGGGCCGCCAATTTGGCGTTTCGTCATTAGTTATTGCGCTGTATGACAATGACTAACCTACAGCTCTATTTGCTATTTACTAACACGTTAGACCTAGCTCATATATCGTCGTAATCACATTCCTAACAAAACTTGCGTCAATTCCTTCTTCACGCTCATACATATCAATCAACAGAATTAAGAGTCACGAGATAAAAATTCTTCTGTTCACACCTATTGCGTTCGATTACCTTGCCTTGAACTAGTATTTACTGCAATTTCAAAAATGTAACCGTACTCTAACCGTCAGCAATTTTACTTTATTTTCATACGCAGGATTCTAGCTATAGGGGCTAGGACAATCCACACTGAACGAGACTTGAAGGTCAGCTACCGCGAATAATATTACTATTATTTCCAAAATACGAGCTCTTTTGCTTATCCAAATTCCGAATTTAAAGGAAACAATAAAAATTCCCACTATCGGCTGCATCATCACATGCACTTCACATAGTCCCAATAAATCGAGTCATTCGTTTCCCCGAAAATGATACAAGTTCTGCGTAATATTTAGATTACAGACGCAAACGAAAAATTCATTGTGTGTTTTGTAAAAAAAAAAAAGAATTGGAGATTACGCAGGCTACAATGTCACGATAACGATTATAGTGTTGTGCTGCTCGCGCATGTGCTAGATTTTTCACTGAAAATGCCGTATTATAGAAACAATGTCATCACCGAGGTACGCTACCTTATATGTTATGTATGGTGCATGCTTTGCTACTTTTCAAGTGCTCAGTCAGATCTGCAAAAAATTTACAACTATAAGCAACATTTAACACCTGAGTTCACAAGAGATCTCTTCTAGTCTTAACACGACCGGTACCTATGCGGAAGAACGTATTTGCCGAATCTTACGTATTTAAATATTTTTATCAACTGCGTATGTTCTAATCGAACAATCAGTAACCTGCAACCTAACATTTGCACAATATAACACAAGTTAATTTGCGCTTCCCTTCCTTGCTTAGTTACTAATGCGTTGTGCGTAAAACAATCATCAGTGTCTTGTCATTCACAAGACTTCTACAATGACAGAATAAAACAAAAAGAAGCCCACAACACAAATCAGAAGGTGCTGATTTAACTTTGAAAATGAGGTCCTAACGGATGGGTACTCCATTATTACAAAATGTCAACTTTTATATTTCTGTGTATATCGGATACAATTCTAGCAGACGGGTTAATTTTGAATCTAAAATCACAACTACAGGTCCTGGAACTATAATGGTGCTCAATGTCGGAAAAGATTAAGTGTTAGGAAAACTTAAAAGTCGTACACGTTAATTTAGAGAGGTGTATCGTCGAAATTGTCACAATAATATTTGTTTTAAAAATGTGCAGAGCAGATAGAGATGAAAAACAATGGATTCAACCACCTTGGTCCTAGTTTTTTTAGATGCACAGATTAACTTCAAAGCCATGCAAACACACGACGCACTTACTCTGCTTTATCTTCTGTATTCATTCAGTTGTATAACAAATGTTACAAAATTATCTACATTTCATCCTCCCGAGTCCAGACAGACTCGTGGCAATAATAAAATGCGTACCTACCTTTACCTACAAAAGATGTAAACAAATGACAAAGTCAAAAACTCCATATAAGTACAATAAAGATTAAAATTGATTTGTGAAAAAAAAGCTAAACTACGTAATGCTTGAGATGAGATGACAAATTAATTATAACTTGCAGTCAGCCCTGCCATACGCCCGGGTCATTAATTAGTACTTTCAAGAGAAAAGGATTGAGAAAAGGATTTCCTATTTTGTTCCACATCACATTTTGGCATCACAATCTTCCACAAATCTAGTGGGAATACAAAAAGTCGGGGTGCTAGTGCTTCTGTAATGTGGGCAATAGCCGACCACCGGTTCACTCGTTCACTGCGACCAAAATACTCCCATGGTCTCTGAGTATAGGTTAAATTTCACCTGCAATATACCACCATTTTAGATAACTGGCATAATTTTGTTGTGTCCTCGTGCCTCATAATTCGATTTACCTTTCGTATTCGTTCATAACAACAAACTGCGTTTTTTATCATACAAAATGACAAAAACATAGGAGGGCTGCCAATGCCAATGGTCACACTATTATGCTAAAAGAGTCTACAGACAACAGAAATAACCGCACTCACACGCTCCTACTCCGCTCTTGACAATAATAGACAAACATACATACTTCAAAAACAAAATGAATGTCATCATTAGTTAGACTAGTCAACTAGTCCAGTAGTGTGTCAGTTGATGCGATCAACTTCATATCGTGTATGTCTACGTCTACCGGGCGGATCAAAGGTAACTATTTTGTCGAATTTTAAATGTCATTTTACGGCAATTGCACATGTGTCCCTCAGTAAATAAACGGTTATAGATGCCCGCAAAGTAATAAACATAAATCGGGCCTTACCCTCCTAAATTCGTACGTTCATTTAATTTGAATTACTTCTTATATGGCACAGGCTGAGAATAGTATCGAAACGGATACCCAAAAACAACAGTACAGAAACTTGTTCAGTTTAGCGGTCAGTCCAGTCTAGTAGAAGTACACAGACTGCCCTACACTTACGGATCTATCCCTCCGACTCCGAGACTAGTTAGTATAAGTAGTGAATCGAACGAGATGTTCGAACCTATTCTCCTAAGAAAAATACACGGGTGTTTGACCTTATCGCGAACGTCAATTAATGAGAGTAATTTTAATCGGACTAGAATGACTATTTCAGCTATCGAAAGGGTTGAATTTGACCCACTGTATAATTTCCATTCCAACTCAAACATTTAAAGCGTGTACGTAGTACGTAAGTGCATTCTGTATCTGTCATTCATTAAGCTAAGCCATTAGAAATAATTCGTCCTGCTGCGCCTGCATCTGTCATCCGGCAAAAACATCGTGTAATGTTAGAATGAGAGAATTCACTATCGCATTTTCCAAATTTCCTCGCATGCCTAACATTGTATTTTGTACGACGTACAGCTGTGTTTCCATTGAGCCCACACAATTCATTTTTTTTTGCTCACGGGCTTTCCCCGTTTCTTTTCACCCGCGACCTTCCAATCCACTTTATATGTAATATTCTGCGTCGTAGTTTTAGTATTCACTTCAATCCTCTTTCCTTGTTGCTAACCAACGCAACAACGCCATGACGAAAGGCTCTAATTCGATCCCAATTAAAGGGCCTTGGCGTCAACCCTAAAATGAAAACAGTGGAATAATGAAACTACAAGTTCATTGGAGAACTAAAAGTCATCTTATTTCAATGCCAAAGATCTTAATTTCAAAAATGAATCGGCAAACGAAATGGCTTAATTTTGAGGTCCTCTGCAATTGAAATGTTCGGCCTTACATTCTACTGTTCGAAATATTCACATTTACGATCTTATGATATCCTAATGTCGAATCGAATGCTGATGGAATTCCAATTTCCGAGAATATAAATTTTGTCTATTCTGTGCAATAAAACATATTCTTATAGCCAAAATTTCAATTCTATATTAATATTTAGTGTCCTAGGCTAAAAATCGCTATTGTTCAACAACTCTAGTCTGCTTGCTACGGACGATATACAACACTTCTACATTCCAAATTTCTTGGAACAAAAGAAGTGTCTGTTCACATTTCTCCAATCTGGCGCCATCAGTCCCACTCTATAAGATGTTAGTAAGCAATTCAAAACCTTTCAGACCAAGAACGAGGCTCGCCAAAAAATTGACAATACAAAGTACAAATAACTACCTTGTAGCACGATTCTATTATGTCGCTTTTGAAATGACTCACTCTCAGAAGATTCGACTTAAGTGCAGAAAAGAACACGACAGACATAGACTGAGATGATGAGGAAGATCCTCCCGTAAAAATTGACTTTCTTAGTGGATACCGACCATAACACCCAACCCAAGTCTCAGCCTCAAGCCAACCAACAAGTGACCTTCACCTACTTGGAAGACCTGGGCCGAAAATGAAAAATCATTTAACAGCATTTTCATCCACAGAATAGAAGGATAGACACGTGTGTTTACGCCAAACAAACCTCACTCCACTCAATAATCTCATCGTTTCTCATAAGTCAACATTTACACCAATTCTTCATTTTGACGTCTATTTCTATGTCCTCAATTAACTCATTCATAGAGGTGTACCGATCAAATAAAGTAGCAGTTAAAAAATGATTACAGAATATGTATTTTGTTCGGAATGTAAGTAACGTATTTCCAAATATTCAACATTTGTTAATGAGGCGTGTACATCCCCAGCATCAGAAATCAGAATGGGTCCGAATGCTGACATCAGAGAAAGCTGATATTCTGGACCATGATAAAAGCAAATAACCGATTGGCGTATTGAATACTAGCGGCGCGGCGTACGGAAACGGAACGTGAGTAGTCGATCAAACCCATTTCAGAAGATTGGATTGGATTGGATTGGATTGGATTGGATGTAATTTTATTATAGTCATCAATTCCATAGCTCACCTCACATAACAAACATAAACATCAACAATGAAACGTTGAACTATTCCGGGATAACCAAAAACTAAATGCGGTGTTCCATAATAAATAATAATAATCGACCATTATGAAAACAAAATGTGTAGGACAAAATCGCAACGATTAGCTTTCTGTATCAATCCGGTCCGGTCAACTCGTTGCAATTTTACCGGAACCTTCAAAAATAGTAGTAAACTTCCTGTTTTCACCTTACTTGATACTTCCGTTCCGACTCTAACAATTCTTCTCTAAGTATGCAAAGTAACGCTATACCTAACCCAATCTTCTATTCAAAAATAGAAATCGAAAAAACAACAATAGCTTATCAGCCGATGGTATGAAAAGCCCACACCGGTCGTTTTATCAGTCTATTTTCAGTCTTGTTAACTTCGACTTTGACAGAAAAAAATAAATGAGGTGTTATCCGCGAGCCGCATGACAATAATTATTATTCATGTGAGGTAAGTCAGTCAGTGTTGAAAATGAATCTAACGTTCAATTTGAATTTGAACAAATAAACAAAAACACCTTCTACCACGACGACCTTTCCTCCCAACCTGTTATCCAGTTGTCTGTCGGCCTTCCCTTACGTTATTATTGCCTCACCAGTCACCACGTAAAATATATGACCCAAACCCTACTCGTGCACGAGTGATAACCAATCAACTATACCTGTTAAATCTGCCTACACAAATACTTTGTTAACCGACTGCAGCAACTAATATCTTTACTGATCTCTTTCTAAACATATAACCACCATTTCCTAACACAGTTAGAATTTAAGGGAATGACACAATTTAGTGTACAGTAAATAGGTTACCATCATAATGTTTGTGTAAAAATTACGAATGGACGGTTAAGAACTGCAACTCCAATGGTTGGCGTATTGATTTTACTTATACTTTTTACCGGATGAAAAAATTTGAAATTCCATCCGTATTGCGGTGAAAAGGTTTTTAGAAGTTTTCATAATTTTAGAAATAATGATGTTCCGCAAAATCACAAAAATAACAACACGGCCTTCGATAATGATATGAACAGAGCCGGAGAATGCACATGCCGTGCACTTAAAACAAGCGTTATACAAATAAGAATAATTCAGCTGTAAGATTTTTCCGCACTTTGTGTAATGGACCAGGACCTGGACCGGATCAGACCAACCAGGTGACTCGACGTGATCATAACATTAAGACAAACAAGTAATTCCCCCATGATCATGCTTACATCATGGATTTACCTCATGCACATGCAGATATTATTAAATATAAAGGAATCCTAACGAATTCAATGCTTTTTATCAAACCCAACACCCAACTATGCATTTGATATTATAAACTCAGCATCAGCTTCCGCCCAGAAAAAATGTTGCTGACGTCCAAACCAAGCAAAGCAAATAAATGGAGTACAAATTCCTTTTCATTGCACCTCTAAGTCCAAACCTCGGCCATATATACCACTATTACAGGTCATAGTTCAATAGCAAGACTTGAAAACCAGAAAAATTATAAGTATCAAGAAACACCATTCCCACTCCACTTCACTCAAATTCCATCCAACCCATCTCAACGACCTACATTAAACTCGTCAGTTTATGAAAACAAATTAATAGAATCCGTATTTGAATTGGGCGAACAGAATTATTTTTCGCTTCGAAAAAATTTTCAACCCAAAAATCTACTAAATTCGACAGGATAGAAAATGAGCGCACAACTCTCACTACTGTCATTCAAGCTCAAAACATAATTCCTTATTTACACATTATACACATGTTTAAGATTTGAGATATTTTATCCCATAGGTATTAAAATTAATGAGTACGTATATCTCGTAACCTCAGACCTGACCTTTCCAGATATTACTAAATCACAACCTCTCACCACGTGGATCGTTCTGGAAAAACAAAAGTTTTAACACCCATCCGAGTTTACTTTCTCATCTCATCGGATATCCACTCGGAAATCTTGGAATAACACTTATCCTAAAATAATAGTGCACTAATATTTGCCTCTAGAAACATGCCTGTCTGTATGCATGAATAACCTGAACCATACTCCAATACCCGATTAGGTACCATCAGGCGTACTCCCTCCCTTGGGATTAATGTTTATACATCGCTTAACGGGACACTCCCCTTTTGGTCGGTATTTTTAGACATTCACCTACCCCCCTACCCCAGAAGGGTATTGGAGTATGACCTGAACCCACCTGACCTTACCTAGGCTGCAAAATTGATCAAGGCCAAGGCCAAGTCGAATAGAGTATACAGGTAACTTATACCATACCATACCGGTATCGCGGTTGCAAATGCAAATTATATTGCAAATCGGAATGCACACATTATGACTATATTACTTGTATTCTTAGCAATAATGATTCGAAATTCGACAATAACATAATAATTATGGAGCCGCTAGCACAATCTATATACTCCTTCTCCTGTTCTATTATACTACAAGGAAACATCGTATAATTTCAATACCAGATTAATGCAGCCAATGCTATAAGTATAAAAAACCATCTTCTGCACATAAAATGTTGGTTAACTGTAAAATTTTTGAAACATTCTAAACATGCTGTCCCACGATCGTTGTACAAATTGTACCAAAAAACAAGAATTTATGACATAACGTTTCATCACGAACCCATTCCTATTAGTAATTAGGATAACTGAAATTAATAATCCTAAACTATTTCGACTGGTCTGTATTTTCCATGAAGAGTAACAGCTGTAACACCCTAGTTAATTTTCAGAAATAGAAAAGGCAATGCGCTGTCTGCATGCATAGTAGATTTAGTACAGCAAAACAAGTGGAAGTACATAGGCAAGTAAAGCAAGCATGCATGTTGGGAGTGAAAGTTGTTTATTTATTGTCGTCCTTTTGGACTTGACGTTTATTCCAAATTGTCAGTAAAAGTTGCAAAAGGAAACCTTTCAGATATTTAGATGGACGGGCTGGTAAGAACAATACAATTCTTACAATAACAACCCAATAACATCTCTATAAACTTCGAGTAGAATAAGAGTAAATTAGTATTAGATTGGCAATTTTTACCTGTGTCTCTCACACATTGTTTTAATTACTATACATTTTATAAACACCACTCCTTTAGATATCCAGACCTACTCACACGTTAGAATTAATTTCTTCGCCGTTTCATTCTAAAACTATAAATATTTTATGTCATTGCCATGATTGAAATACATATAACAAGCAACAACAAACGCGGAATACAATGCAGACTATATCGTACAAAGGATAATTAAATAAAATATGAAATTATTAAATCGAGGAAGTCAACAACTGTTTCAAAAAGACTTTAAATACTTTATATTCTAGATAGATAGATACATAGATAAAGGCTTTTTTTATTTGGTCAATCTTTTCAGAATAAACTGTTGTAAACAAGAAAGATTACTTATTACGTACTAGAACTCCACTATTCGCCAACCAGAACAAGAGTTTCTCATCAGCTTACCACTGTTCTAAATACTTCAAAATTATGTTTTCTTGGAAGAACAATATAATCAGAACAAGTAATCACGGTCAAGCTTTATTTCTACCTCTACAAAACCTACTAAATTTTATCTCGGCTAACAGTACATCATTGCACCATACATACACGTAAGCCTTGGCCAATTCAAAATTCGTTTTGAGGTAAAGAGATTACAATTTCCAGATCCCCCATAAATTCCCCCCACACCACTCCGCCCCACAAAAATTGGGTTTGGTGAAAGGTTATAGCAAAAAAGAGGTCACCTTCACCCTGTTCAAAAGCCGTAACATAAAGTTCGTATTTCCCTTTAGTAAAACCAAGTAATTACAACTAGAGTAATAAAAGAAATAATTTATTCAAGGCAGACATAAGAATAGAAGCTGAGAGGAGACAGACCATACGATGCGATACGATACGATAGGATATTGCATTGCTTTACTTGTCATTCAACTTGGACTGGAGGACTGGACGTACTGTCCGCCAAAGGCTAAAACTAAAGGCAAACTTAGTTGTAAACAAGCTTATTAAACAACACATAGAAAGTTAATGTATTATAAATCCACAATGAAAATGTAAAACTGAACCTAGACGACCGGACCGGAGACAGGAAAAAGTGGTCAGACTCAGACATTTTAGCTGGTCATCCCCATACACAGTATAGGCTTTGTCCATAGAGTTGATAATAATTCCAGACAGGTTACTTATATATGCTTATAACAATTATTTAGTGTGTGCTCGCTCAGTTCTAGCAAAATGTCCTAGTTCACCCTTCCCTGACTTCTACGTTTCTCACTAGTTTCTATCATCAGTATCCTGTAGTATTATCTATACAAATAGTAAGGAGCTAAGTGTTGAATAACTGAATAATTTCTCGAGTGAACACATGCTAATTTCTTCAGAGAGTAGAAAGCGTTGAGAGTTGAGATTTTGGTTACACACGATGACGAACACGGAGCTTGACAATTTTTTTTTCAAAAAACCTCCATCAGGGAGTGTTACAAATTTTTAAATTAGGTCGTCATTGAATTTGAGAATACATCAAGATTTTTGAGGGGTGGCATATATAGGCAGGTTGGCGGGAAGGAGATTTCGAATTGAATTGAAGAGGAATTGAAAGTCGTAGTTGGGTGAAGAATTTTTTATCTCTTCTTCTTGGATCACGGTCAACCGATGAATTTTTGTTTCATTTTGTCGAGGACGCGACGGAGCTTAATTGCTGGTCGCCTTAAAGGGCACTAAACGATTACAAACCCACCGATGAGCTTCATGAGGCAACAAAAGTCAAAGTGTAAGACACAAAGTTAATGTACGGGGCACAAGAAAAACCAAGCACTCTAACCACCTAAAGTAAAACAATAAGTTTATGTAAACTTATTAATTATCTCCGGTCATTTGTGCATTGTGGGCCGCACCTGTGCCATACCAAGTTTCAAAGTATGAAGTCTTTAATATTTTGAAATACCTAGTCACTATTATTCACCAAAAAATGTGAGTGGTCTGGTCAGGTGGTTTGGTTCGGATTGTTTAGTTAGGCATGTCAAACAGATAACTAATTCCGAGATTCCAAGGGTCATTGAGCCCCCTAGCCTTGCCTTCGGTAATCCGTTGACAACGAAGCCTGCTCAACAGTATAGATCTTGAACGATAATCCACCCGTGTTCTTTTACTGATCACCAGCGGCGTTATACAAACGTGTTAAGGCTAGGCTAAGGCCAAGGCCAAGGTCAATTATAGCATTAAATTCCTCGCAATGCTACCTATTGAATCATTATTGGAGTTTTAACGCAAACACCGGCATGTTGAGTGATGACGTGGATCCGTGGATCGTGACCAAGATTTAGCCAGGTTTCCCCGAAAGTTAACTGTGGTTGCCGCTTATCATGAGGACTAGGCCAACATTACACATAGTTCACCAACATTTTAGAGGAGTGAAACGTGCACCAATGTGCATTACCAAAGGTTTTACGTAAGATCGCCACATCCATATTTCAGTATAATGCCAGTAAAACAAGTAATACAATTTTAGTTTGGTGACATTACAAGAAATTGAAAGTATTCATATTCAAACCTAAACCAGGTACCTCATTTCATTGTAAGTGAATTCTTAATGAGACAAACAATAAAATTATCTCTTAGGTTCGCTTCCAAGTATAATAAAATACGCATTTTTTATTTTGTTATTGTATGTAGGTACCTATCCAAGGTTAAATGTAAGTATTATAACTACCATAGTGGATAGAAAAGCAACAACATTTGCTAAACTCCTTTGCCCATCCTACCTACGTCACTTGTTTTTGTTTGTCAGTCAATTTTGCGGTCTTACTCAGCTGCTTCCATCCCATCAATTCAATTCATTTATTCGTACTTTCTCGTGGAACGTAGACGCAATGAACGAACAACATAACACCGATCGATTTTATAGGCCGGCCCTTAGGTTGAAGAGTTTTATTATTTGACATCCTCGTCTGACTAACAAGAGAACACAGTAGACAAGCCATTGGATTCGCTATCCAAGTATAAGCGCAACAGCGCAAGCATATTAGAATTATTACAAAGTTACGATACATGAAGGTGGCTCTAGTTCCATAAACTTCTTCTTGCACCCACGCACGAAGCATGTATTTTCTACTTCTAATCTTCTTCCAATCCTTAATGACAAAACTAGTGCCAGACAACCACGTTATATACACATTTTTAAGACTGTCATGCACTCGCGTGGGTTTTGTGGTCCGTACAACCCAATGAACATTCACAATGTTCAATTCATAGGTCAAACTTTGTCCAATACCCCACGTAACTGCCACGTGGTAAATTCATTATATTTCCCCAAAACCAACTATGGAGTACTATTCCGATTCAAAATTTGAATCGGCCGATTTTTGTGTTCGGGACTCGAATATGAAAATGAAATTATTTTATTCATACTCCACATTAGTCCAAACTTGAGATTATGCATGGTTGAGGTGGTTCCAAAATTTCTGGCGAAGAAATGAGATTTCAGATTTTAACTGGAGAGGATTCAGAGGATGACAAAATCAGAAATAAATTTTGGCAAAGAACCAAAAAATTGTGAAGAAAAAATATAGCGGAAAGAGTTCGAGTTCGATGTCCACGAGCCGTGTGCGTATGAAGAAACAAACATTCATACATTCAGGATAACTTGGCTGGCACTGTCAGAAACATACCTAATTAAATTAATCTTAACCCAGATTACCTAAGTAAGAAAAGCACAGCAACACAGTAAGTAGAAAAAGAGAGATATCATATCGACGGGCGCTGTTATTAGTACGAATTACTCAATATGTTTACTCATTTGCTTAAACTTCGTCAGCTTATTACAGTCCGAGTAAATAAGTTACATGCGAAAGTAGTCAAGTTAAGAAGTTAATAGAATTTAGTTTGGGGTTAGTTTGTCATTAGATGGTTGGTTGGTTTTAGCTAGAATCCATCTTATAACACGACAATAACAGTTGACTCATTTCCCTTCGAAGAGAAATGAAACAAACAAATAATAAACAAGTAAGTTCCAATAACTAATAGCCAGTCCAGTCCCACTGGACTGTCCAATCCAACCAAATGGATTCTTCAACTCCATTAGTATTAGCCAAAATCAAATCATGTCTTCAAAACCAATGACCAATATCCGATTCACCACTTTGTTCTATCGAAATCCGGTCCCTCCTAAGTCTTGTGGCTATTGTCTTCTCAGAAATTCCTCAGTCCGTCCGTCCAAGATTACTACTTTACCCTCACCGACCGACCCGTGCGAAACCCAACAACCAATTACTAAGAATTCTTTAACCAATCCACACTCTACAATTCACATTTCGAAACTCAATTAAAATATTCCCGGAACTGCTGCCTGTGCTCAACTTTACGAACATAACAATTCGGGATTAAAACTGAAGAAACAAAATTTGGCATGCCAGGTGTCGCTTGCTTCCTTCGTTTCTCCAAAATAAACTCGCAGAATATCTTTCCGGTCACCAGCAAATTCGTTACACGATTCCACGAAATGACGACTTTCCTATTCATCATTTTGTTTACCGGAAAAGCAAACGTTTTTGTATGTTTTCTATCACAAGTTTTGCATAAAAAGAAGGCAAAACGACTACAAAAATTAACACAGCTAGAGCTACCCGAATCTATACAACATTACTTCGACTGCGAGCTACGACGATATAACATATTGGTTCAAAATGCCATCAAAATCATTATCAAAAATTATATTTCCAGTGTAAATCTATTAATTTTATTCCTTTTTAATATTTTAGATGATAGTAGAAAATAGTGTGTTCAGTCATGAAAACAAGACGTGAAGTAATTGTGTTGAATCTTATTATGTCATATGACTATGACACGGAAATAAACCCTATTCTATTCTAGTATATTCTTCAATTCCAATTTCAACTGCAAAACACTGACGCAACCTAATGTAACGTTGAACATTCCGATGCATAATTTCCCCATCCAACTCCTCAATACTACTTGTTATTCCCAGAATTCGCAAATTCATCACATGGTAAATTTGCGAAAGGTGTATCCATCTCTATGTACAGTCGGTACGGAAGTATTAGGTACCTCACCACCACAATAACAAGCAACAACAAAAATAGACAGTACCAGCGCCGCAATATGCTCATATAGCTCATGAACTCAGGTGAGGTAATTGTTTTTCCAAAAAATACTCATGACGAGACGCCTCTTCGTCGCAAACTCGCAAAAGCCGACGCCGAAGCCAAACGAAAACTTTTCGTTGGCAGGCTGTCATCGTATTGGCGAAATAAACCAACCCAATCTAATAAACTTATCGACCGTGATAATGATATTCGTCCACGACGACAATAATATTGCTGAGCATCAGCATAGCAAGTGTCTACTTCCATTTCATTTTCAGACATACTGCTTAGTGCTTACATACAAATAACATTGAATTGTGCATTGAAAAGCAAAAGGAAAGACTGACGCCGAACAGATCGACCAAGCCTGGCCAAAAATTTATATCCGCAATGAAAACAAACAAAATGAAAACTTTACATTTCAACTCAGCATTTATAATTTGTGATGAGAACCATACATTCGTATTTTTTCCCACGTGACGTCACCGCCCGCATATACATCTCACGCAGGTTCTAATTCTAAGCTAGTTTAGTTAACCGGGAGCCGGGATTTCTGTTTTGGAGGAAACGAGATCAAAAATGTGACGTCTTGTCTTTGTCTTGAGTCAAACAGTCAATGATTTTTTGTTTAACCTTGAAGTTCCAATTAGGCAAAATGTGCCACTTGTATTTAAAAATGAATGAATGAAGAGATTTGATTAGATTTGACCAGAGACCCATTCAAAAAGGGAATTTGAAAATTATCTGTCAGGTCATCCTTGTTCATTTTAATTTTACACGAATAAGGAAAACCGAGGACTAATCCAACGAAAACTTAATTTAACCGGTAGCAAAAACAAACTTCCCAGACAATTTTCCTCATGATCATGCTGCCATGCTTACACTTAAACTTAGCCGGTAAAAACGCTTTGTCTAAATGATATTTAGTCAAGATTGAAAGGTGGAAGATGAAGAAATGAATATCCAGGTCACATGACCCTTCTATAAAATAAACTAATTACAACTTTGGTAGTGCGATGTAACTTTATTCTAAGAATACATTACGACAACAAAGCACGTACTGTACTATAATATGTATAATATACTGTGTGAAGAAAACCTAAGTCAATAATTTCGCCGTTGCGGTTTACACTTCACATCCACTCAATTTCAATTTCCCAATAAATTATCTAAAGAATCAAATCACATGGCCTTGAGTTCATCAAAGATCTATGATCGAAATCATTCCACTGTGAAAGAATTATAGAGATTAAAAAACTCAACATTAAGTGCCAGTATTAAAACAATGACATTCATAAAATATTATTAACTATATCGTATCTGGTCTGGCTTAATTCAGATAGTAGAGTATCCTAGCCAGGTGTACGTAAGGAAATGCCTAGGTTAGGGTATTTGGCACTTCACAAATGCATGGCATTCTCACAAGTTTTACATCAGGTATGTAAGTTATTACATTTACGTCACGTGCCTGCTGGTGCAAAAAAGTGCCAAAGGTATAGGTAAGAAATAACGGTATTTGTTTTTTATTCTTTTCAATCTTCGCAGTGCAAGCAATGCAGGAAGTGGAAGTAGTAGTGGTAAACTACAACGCAAAAAAGTCATCGTTCAAAGTAAAGTAGAAGCTAGACTAGACCATGACAAGGAATTCCATTGAGTGCTTTGCGAAAAAATTATTTGGGTCGTCGTGTCCTCTCAGGTGATTACTTCTTCAGAAGAGCAAAAGCAAAGACTTAAACATTAAACTACGTTCATCAACCACCAATACCAGTACTATTCCGTACTGCTCATCTATCCCGTCAGTATCACAATAATACAAATACTGAAATGTTTATCATGTCTCAACACACATCTTCCGATTCATTCATTCCATTAGATTCCATTATTTTCTATCCAAATTATGCAAAATAACAAAACCACCTGTTCCAAATCGGCTGAATGGAATTTACAATGAGCTCATTCATAAGGCACAGTACAAATACTTATTAGTATAACTGGGAAATCCCAAGTGGAATGGAATTCCACATACGACGTAAACTAAGTTTCTGACCGTTCATCCAAACGACGTACACGTATAAAACGATTCGTCCAGTCATTACTTTAAACTCCACTTTTCCATCACTGAAATATGAGCTTTGCTTATTTCGCGGTAACAGCTACATACGCTCATGCTGCGTGCCTCTTCAAATGCCAATAATAATCAGTGAAGAATTGTACTAACCTATGAAAGCTAGACGTACGACAAGTCTAAGATTAATATTAATACTAATATTCATAGTTCGGACAAGTAAAGATTCTGTTCAGTCCACCTACTCTCGAGATCATTGACATTTTAGGATTTTGGATTGATTAATATTTGGAGTTGGCAGATTACCGATGAAAATTATTACATTATATGTTCTGTACAGTTATATTATGTGTTAGGAAACCCCCACTTGCTAGAGGTATTTTGATTCTAGCCGTTGGGGATTCCGAGTTGACCTTGCCTCATGGAAAATTCAAAATCACAGTAACTATGTTCCCGACCTCCGAATATAACAAAACGGAAAGCCTGGCTTTCTCCTTGAGTAAATGTCAATATCCAGTCAACATAAGGCAACGACTTTCTTCTAGAATTGACCGAATTCGGTTTCCTTTCGGTCTACATCATATTATTATTAATTATCATAGATTCCGTCACTTAATATCTAACTAACAATCCCAAAACATGTAAAATATCGGATAATCGGAAAGTCTCAGTAAAAATATTTGAAGCAGAAAAGGTACTAACGAATGTATTCTTGAGTTGAAGCTTCACATTTTATCCCCATAAGTACAAATAGCACTGACCCTTATTAAAACTAACGAATCTACAAATCTGAATTCCTTCCCTCAATTTGAAATCTTTCCTTTTCTAAGTTTATCCTGTTATTCTATTTTTGTCTTTTTCTACTTTGTATCGAATATGATCTAAACGGAAGTTCAAGCTTTGTACCGTACTATGGAAAGGAATAACTAGAGCTTTCTATTCTTGCAGTATGGATCTTGGAATTTCATTTTTTTTTATGTATCTACCTGAGTTTTTCACTCAGTTTCGGAAAAATTAGGACGGTGTCGGTGAGTCGGTGTGCATCCTAGCATGTGAAATATAATGTCGTCGTATGCCGATTTTTGAATTAAGGTTAAGGGTCTTCGTCTTACTTAAGAATTCACACTTGGAACAAAACGGGGGGAGACCCACAGTTCTTTTTACTTTCGTTGGAGGGAAGTCTGTTGAGAGGGAAATTGTAAAAAAATGAAAGCAAAGAAGGGCTCAAAAGGCAACGTCATTGCCCTCCAAAGGAATTTAAGGGCTCTGAGATAAGAAAAAATGCTCGGTATACATATTACGAATACATCAATATAGACGGGCTGTTGTAAAATTGCAGATGTAATTCTGATTCAACTGTTACTTTAATATTCCATGTCAACAAGTGGTGTAACATCAACATCTAGAAGTCAAAGTCGATTAGAGTCTCAACCCAACAAACATCATAATGCAAATGCAAAATATCAACAAGGGCTTCATCTCCTTCCTACGCAACACATTAGTTTCATGGGTTAAAAAAATTCTTCAGGAATGTCAGCTACCTCCGATCATATTCTCCTAACG
This sequence comes from Protaphorura glebata, assembly GCA_034694305.1. Lineage (NCBI taxonomy): Eukaryota > Metazoa > Arthropoda > Collembola > Poduromorpha > Onychiuridae > Protaphorura > Protaphorura glebata. The sequence goes on along the minus strand of JAQFYE010000904.1, from coordinate 7,325 downwards.
AACAAGTAACCAAACGAACGACATTCCATTCCAGAGAGATGTTCTAGTCCTGAGAATCCCTTATTGCATGCAAATTACAGCATGAATGATGTTACATTTGGTACAATGTTCAATACAAAACCTGGATGACGAAAACGCCAGCAATTTGAGTCAGTAGACAAAATGAAACAAATAAATAACAATCAAAGACAGGAATCAAACAGCAACTACCTGTTCCTGTGTAATCCGAAAAATACTGCCTTCATTGAAGGGTCAAATGAATTTTGAACTTATTAATTAGCCTTAGTCACCAACAATGGAATATACAAAATGAATCATATTATTCTAATTTTATGATCTGAGATACACGGAGTACTAACTACTCACATTTTCTAGAATCTAGTCCAAAACAACAAGTACTCCAAATTCTGGGTCATACGGAATTTAAACTTATTAATTAATCATTAGTAATCTCATCAATGGCAAAAAGAAACAATAACAGTGTAAGCTGTGACGTGTCATGAGGTCCTGTATGCGATAGGATGACTAATTTCTAATTTGTTGGGAAATCCGGACTCATCTGTCATGAGATGGAAATGATGGAATGACGAATGACATGCCGAAAAACAAGTCCATAGTGTCATTAGTAATCCATATTCTCTCCATGCACGTAACGACAATGACTTATATTATTTTTGGTGTCCGTATTATATTAAGTGCGTAGGCATACCTAGAAAGAAGAAATTGTTTTCTTACTACTACTACTTACTACGTAGTTTTGAGGGATTACAAAATAATAAGAAATTCCGATGAAATGATGATGATGATGATGACAAAATGAAATGGAAATCTCAATTCTTATGTACTCTTGTGGGGTACTTGAACGAACCTTGGAGAATGTCATTTAACCCAAAAGTGTAGCGGACGAAGAGCTAAGGGCAAGTTTAAGAAGTGCCTTCTTATTCAACATTCCACTCTGCTTATTAGTTAGTTTCTTTGACCTGAAGAATCTGACAAGTAGCATCCAAAACATTTATGATAGTTGAGGGAATCTATGGAATGAAGAATGTGAACACATCAATGAATGAAAAATGGAAGAATTCCACTCATACACATATGACATACTTCATACTTGTTATGTTACTCTCATTTCCGATGAACCTACTCTACAAATGCGTGCACACATTTGGAATCCCGGTGCTATTTTCATTTACAAGTTCAATGCGTTGCGGTTTCCTGTTATCCTAAATGACGAACGCAGGCTGCTTTTTCGCTTTGCTGGACTTTGGAATTCCATAGAACGGCGAATGGAGTTCATACAAATATACAAAATCATCGTAGTATTCACATTCATTTCACTGACGAATAGATGTATAACGTGTTTCGCAGTTATGTGCATCCTTGTAACATACGTAATCAATGACCAAAACTCCTGGGTCGTCGGTCTTTCCGATTTATGATTGAAAAAATGCAGACGTCGAGGAATTTTCACTCAATTGTAAATAACAGAGATGGTTGACCTCACCCACACTCACTCTTACCTCGCTACAATATTATGCTGGTGGTGGCAATACTGCAATGCAAACTTTGCTAAATTCCAAGAATTTCTGCGTCGCAATATTTTAAAAGAAGCCTCAGTCGTAGTCCTCTAAGTATTTGGAAATACTTATTCCTTATATACCAGTAGTGGTACGTACGCAGACCCAGGCATCCCAGCCCCAGAAAAATTTCAAATGGCAAAACAATGGGTACGGTACAGAATAATACGGAGATACTACCCTTCTACAACAATGTGTTCGACTTGACTAACGTGACATTTCGTAAACCTTTAGGGAGTCGTGATAAAAAAAATTGGATGGACTAAAAATGAAAGAATTCCTGGACTCTGGTTAGATTTACCAATATGGTGATAGGAAATGAAACTGACACATGGTGGTACAAAGTCTGATCTGAATTCAATTTCAATTTTGGGAATGTAACCTATACGATTCCAACGAATCTTAGAAAAGACTTGCTTGTTTGTGAATAATATTTTTACCTAAAAATGCTATCCAGCTCTCTGGATTGCAAAGCAAACTGCATAACGGAAAACTACTCAAGGTTCTGACTTCTGAGTTCATGGTCAGGTTCTTAGGTTATTGGGTAAAGATGTACTGACACTCACTACGTACTAATAAGGTATAAGGCGTGAGTCTAACTAAGTGTAAAAAACATAAGCATAATCAGGTCTATCTTTACGACGATCCTCGCGACAAGTGATGTCGAAAGTCGCTCAAATATCATCAGTACCTAATTCATCTGCCATTTCAAATATCAAAAAGTCTTAAAGGAGTAAACGAGAGAAAATGAACCAACTAATATACGAGTTCAAATATAGCCTCAAATTACTCAAATATTTTCTAAAATATCAATATCAAAACTAACATATACGAGAATGGTGAATGTAATATAGTAATTTCATGTAATTAGCAATCCCATGGTTATGGTCACACTTATAGAGGAAATTCTCTCCTGGAGATCGATTTATCCCCACACGATGGAAATTATTAATCGTTGAGTACGACAAAATTTAAATTAATTCGATTTAATGTTAAATTAGATTAGAAGCGTAACCAGAGTAAGCAGGGAATACGGAACGTTCTTATGTCCTGTCTATATAAAGATACTCACAGATACTCTTCTTTAAAGTAGCTAGAACTGTCCAGATGCAACTATCATCTATACTATTCGCAGAAGAATCAAATGTCAATTATACATAAAATGAAAGTCATATGATATGATATATGAAATTCTGAGCATTAAAAATTATCCGGATATGATCAATAACTCTGAAATCTATTTATCTAACTAGTTGGTCTATTTAGCCTTCCACAAAAAATAAAACACGTGTGTAAAAAATTTTTTTTGCTTACTTCTTCGGTGCATGTCCAAGTTTAAATTTTCTCTCATTGGCATGATACTCAAGTCTTGCGGGGCCACCAGCCTCCGTTTCTCTTCTTAGAACAAAAAATTTCTTTTTTCCTTTTAATTTCTTTCGATACGCCGTTTTGACGACGTCTGGCTGCAGAGGGTCAATGATGGGCATTGTCAATGGTGAAGATCCCATTGTTGACGTAGTCGAAGGTGTCAAAGAGCCTGATCTTCCAGAAGAACTCCCGCCCCCGCCATTTCCACCTCCACCAACAGGCCCTGGTCCTCCACTCACTTCCTCCGTTGATACACTCATTCTCATCTTAAGTCCAAACTCACAATAATGTGACTCGTTTTCTCGAGTCACTGATAAATCAATACAAATCAAATAATTGAACGGACGTTATGTCAATGAATGAATGTCAATCAATTAATTAATGTAATGTCAACAATATGATTTTAAGATCATCTATACTCATTCGTCAAAACGTCAGTATCTTGAATTTTCAGTATTTTTAGTATTACAACACAACGATGTTAATGATAATAATTAATTAAATAGTTCACTTCACTGGTTAGTAAACTTTTCCACAATATTTTAATGAAGACGAGGACGACGGATACCAACGACGTCGACCAGTTAGGTTCAGAAGTGGAAGTTCACTTCCAGTTGTTCACTTTTAGAGCGACACATCAATTTTATTTAATCACGGATTAATTAAGAATGAATACGACAATTCACCTATATTGTTCTGTTTCACGTACGTGGACGTGTGTTGTTGTTTTAAGCTGTGGAATTTGTATTGTTAATAATAATAGGTTTGAGGACTTGACCTGAGCAGACTTCCCGTTCACGTTTAATTGCTGAGGGTTCATCTGACCTGAGAACTGAAGTGACTGAAACTGAATACTTTTCCAGTTAATCAGTTGTTTGTGTGAAGTTGGGTTTGTGTGACCTGACTGATCCACGCAATAAATGGAAATGATAATAAGAGGTAGTGGGAACTGCGTCTTTGCCTCTTCAGCTTCACCCTTCTTGAGCATGGACGGGAGCAATTGAGCGGATTCAGAATATCACAATCCTTTCTCAAATGCGTAAACATAGTAAGAGGGTGGGAGTGGGAGACGAACCCAGGGCCCTGTCCAAAACAACTTTCATTCATTCCATGCTCTTCAATGGCATTCCCCTCGTTCTCAGTCAAATCGTTTAAGGTTCACGCGTCACAGTCATTCCGCTCTTATAACGAGATTCTCTCAAAATCACGTTCAATTGGATATCAGCTTTACGAATTTTTGCTATCCATCAGGTCACGCTTCTCTAAAGTCGCTCTAGAGGTCCCACTGACCCAGACAATTAAGCTAAGGTCTCTGATGACCAAGTACCGTATAAACACACCAAGTCATACAAGGAATTCGGAAGCATGTCGGCCAGGAATTGAACCCTGGCTCTGATGGAATAATCCCTGCACTCACTACCTTCCTGACTCCCCTAAAATTACTTATTCAAGTCATTAACTTCAACATAAAATGTCACATTGATTAATCAATGAGTGTTGCCAATTCAGACTTTAGTTAAGTCCTAATTAATCCTGTTTAGTTATGCACAAAATCCGAATGTCCTATTCGACCGTGTCAATTAAAATTTTCCACAAAACTTCTAAAAATATACTTAATTTGCGTTAAAGCATATGGTTTTTGTGACCTTGTGGACCAGTTTTGTCGCAATTTTGAGAAAGCAGTTGACAAAGTTTTTTATATACAGAAACATTGTCAAAGAACATAGCTGTCGACCTTTCCTGCCGATTTTGCTGATACAGTCGAGTAGTTGATTTCTATTTCTCATGTCTAAGACTTCTTTTAAAAATCCAATATTTGGTAAATATTATACAGTTTTGTGAACACCTTAGAATTCGATTAAACAAAAAATGTACGATTAAATCTACCTAATGCTACTGTTGTGGGGCTCCTTGAGGCGGGGCTATGCGAGACGTGGAATTGTTCAAAACCCGGTAATATTGATACTAAACGAACCTTACGATGTCGAGAAAGTAAATAATTAGCCAATATCGTTTATCGTTAAGAGGTGATTACAATAGTTTGTGTTAGAATGCCCGAAGACTGATGAACGCATTTGAAGGACTACTTTAAGCAAGCATCGTATCGAGTAACTCACTACTACTAGTAGAAGTAGAATGCACGGTCTGCGTCAGTATTCGAGGGGAGATTCGAAGCAAATCTATGACAACAAATATTTCGCCGCAGACATGGAAAAATTATTCTTATTATTCTCTTTCTACAAAATTGGTAACAGGATTTCGATATGGTCACATTGTGTGAATAACTAGTCACAGAGCTACAACTACAACTACGAAATGCAAGCATGCATGATATTTTAAAAATTGTACGCGAGGTACGGAACGGTTTGTAACTTGAGCATCACCACTACCAGGAACCTTATTGCCTGTGTATCCAATAGCAAAAGAACTTTTACTTATTAACTTCTAAGGTTCCACGTGGAGATATTCTTGTCACTTTAGCCACTATGCAAGCTGAAATGAAATACATGCGGGGTTCTCGGATATATCATACATTTGTACGCACATCAGTACTGCATGTCGCCACTGTTCCTTTAGACTTTGAATTCCGGATGCCTATAAATGCATCCGAAAGCCGAGTGCTTTAAATTATTTTCAAAAATCGCATCTGGGAAATGATACTTCCCACTGGGTATATGTATTTTGTTTGCAATTTCTAATACATCAATCCCGGCGTTCTCATAACTCCATTCCACCTAACACAAACCAAAAATTACGGGGGAGCCTAACTCAAATATTATAGGAATCCCAAATTCCGATTGCAGAGTTTTTATTTTTTTAAATGTCGAACTCAAATAATTGTTGTACACATATTATAAGTAGTACGAATCCTACGAAGCATTGGAAAGGCCATACCATCCTAAATCACACCGTGTTTTGTAAGTCTATAGATTTTGTAGCGTTTGTTTATGACAGTTTTGCTATCCATATCCTCCAACATAGGAGGCCCTCCCCTTTGGAGCGTGGTGCTATACACTGTCTGATTCTCTTAACCTTATCGAAGTTTGGCCCATTTAGTTTCTAGTTGGAAGTTCCAAAATATGGACCTAAAGGTGTTTGGGAGGTTTGAGGTAGTATTACGAGCGGAAAGTCATAGTCGCAGACGTGCGCGGCGCAAATACGCAGTCACAAACTTCTAACCAACGAGGACGATTTTTTGCGACGATGACGAGGGAATGCTGCTACGAACTTCTTAATGATTTAACAAAGTTCTATCACCGACTTAGGAATTCAAAATCAGAAATTCAGAAGTTGTTACTTTGTTAAGAATCATTTTGCTAAATGTTTGGAATTGAACAAAGGATGCGATGATTAAATCCTAAGAATTGGCATGGGTGTATGAGACTAACAACCCAGCGCTTTACCTTGTGGAGGAAATACACACGCATATGCGATGAAGAGATGTGTCGCAGTGAAGCTATTTCGATTGTGCGAATTCAATTGAAAGGAATGCGATACTGTGTTGAGAAAACGGGTTGTACTTGTAGTACTTGGACTCAACCCACCGCATTGCATTGCATTGTAATGAAAATGCCATGGACCTCGAAAAATGCAACTTAAAAACAACCAATGACTTTTTTTTGCAAAAAAAGACGCTTCGCTTTGGACTTCAGGGATGACTGGAAGCGTTGAACTCAAGAATAGTATAAAAAGGCTCAGGGTTTCCTGATGTGGGTTTTGGGATAGGTAAAACTATGCATTAGTCAAGATACCTGAGAGAGAATTACCATCCAATACATTTTTTTTTCAAAATGAGGCTATTGAATTGGGTTGGATTTATCTTTATTTAATTCATCAACTCCATAGATTACAATACAATAACACTAACTAAACCAATCAAATTTATCTAGACTACTACTACTAACTACTAAGGAATTTGCTTGTTACTCCTGGATCTTTTCAAACGTTACATATGGGAAATGTACCAAATACTGAAATGCTGAAAATATTGATTGATTATTGATGATTGATTTTCAAAATTTGGCCAGAAACAAAAAAAAAAGCTTAAAATAATCCCTTTGTTTACATTGCCGAACACTGATTCAGTGATTCATCGAAAGGTTTGAATGATTTTAACAAAAAACTCACTACCATAACTCAAGATTTTTATTTTGCGAACTTCTTTCGAATTCCTTCACGAATTTTCCGCGACAAAGAATCCAGCTCGAACGACAGAATATCCAAGCTGCACGACAAAAAATCCATTCCGAATGACAGAATATCCAATCCGAACAACAAAATTTTGCGGAATGGCGTTTGAGTATTAGATAGATAGATAGATAGATAGATAGTTTATTCAAGTGACAAGAATTCATAACATGTTTACCACATTTTTTTCAG